>JARYHS010003992.1:0-45930 GCA_031002005.1 Vandiemenella viatica
TTTAGTTGGTTACAGAAAAAAAATCAAACAATATTAGCTACAGCAAGAAATATCTAGTACTACTTACCCCTTCCAAAATTATTGCCAGCAACATCAGTAGCATTCATAGGCTCTGCAACAAAAAAAATTTTAGTTGGTTACAGAAAAAAAATCAAACAATATTATCTACAGCAAGAAATATCTAGTACTACTTACCCCTTCCAAAATTATTATCAGAAACATCAGTAGCATTTACAGGCTCTGCAACAAAAAAACATTTTAGTTGGTTACAGAAAAAAAATCAAACAATATTATCTACAGCAAGAAATATATAAAGTACTTACCCCTTGCAAAATTATTGTCAGAACCATCAGTAGCATTCACAGGCTCTGCAACAGAACAAATTAATTTTCTTTTAGTATCAACACACGCACGAGAAATTAAAAAAAATTAATTACAGTCAAATACATACCTCCAGAAAAATTGTATAGCAACAGCAGCTCCGGAGTTGAGACAACTCGTGGTTCTACAATAGAAAATAAATGATAGTATGCAACAAGTAAACATCTACAGCAAAAATATTCCAGTTTAGATACAAAAACTTACCATTATCTAAATCATCGCTAAACAGCGGTGAGATCTGTTGTAGATCTGAAACAGGGAAAAAGAAAAATTAGTCTTAATAATAATAATAATTTAAACTAATACTACTAACAATAAGGAAATTAGCTTACTGTTTGCGAGGTACTCTTCCACATCGGCAGCAGATAGAACTGGGAGCTCTGTAAAATAAAATTCATCTTTAGTATCACTGATACATACACACAAACACACACACATATAATAATTATTATTATAACTTATTACCTTCATAAGACTGAGACATTGTGTTGAAGACTGCGAGAAACACACACTGCGGTAACTGCTAGAAGCGCACACGGCAAGGTTCGCAATGGTACAGAGCCAGAGCTGGCCACGGGCGCTCCTTTTATAGCGTCGCATGGAGCCTCTCACTCCGCGCTTACACAAGAGATACCGCTTGCACAACTGGTAGAGTACACATTTCGCAAAAGCAAACAATCGAGTGGGTATTTCCGTAGGTGTGTTGAAACAGTGTACACATTTCACAACGCGCGCATTCCAGAACAGAAATAGCTTGGGTGGGCGGTGTGGAATATCTGCGCCCAAAGAAATTAAGCCCTTGGGAGATGGTGCCATCTATCCGGGCGATCGGGGAACTAACATATGCGCAAGCCCGGCAGCTACCGCCATCTGTGCGACAGGTCGAGGAACTAACGTGTGACGTCATACGACCTTGGCCGCCATTGGCTGATTCAAAAAGCCCGCCAAGGGAGGTCCCCCCCACCACTTAGTGACGTCACGGGTTTTCCCGGTTTCTGGCTTGAATCGGCTACTACCTCCTACTGATATCTTTCCTTTCAGTTTTAGATATCTTTCCTTTTAATAAAAAACTTCCTCGCTTCATACAATAACTATCTAAAAACTTACATTAACGCAACCGCCGCTTCTAACCAGCCAAACATCAGTCGCACGGCAAGTACAACCATTTTCTTTGATTGTTGGAGCCTTAGAACGATGCTCTGTTTTAGAGTGCATAGTTTACAATAAAAATACTGTACTGTAACGAAAGCGCACAGTGCACTGGATTGCATTTGAAACAGTGCTAGATAAACTTAAAAATATTTAAAATAATAAAAGTAGGAACGCCAAAGAATACGAGAAGTCCATCAAAAATGTTTCTTTATCACACTATTTTTACTATTTCCTTTCATGAAATGTGGGTGTCACCCTCAAACGGGTGACACCCGGGGCGGACCGCCCCCACCGCCCCCCCCCCCCTTAACTACGCCGCTGATATCAGAACTGTCTGTGAGGAAAGAAACTGGCTTGCAGATTAACACATGGTTTTTAACCATGACACTCATGTGAATCTCAGATGGTGGGCTACATTCAAGATATTTATTTTAACCAAGACCTTACTGCTATAATCACTTGTGGTTCATTTATCTCCACAAAATTTTATCACTTTGTTCATTATACTTCCACAGTTAACCAATAACACCCTTATTTTTGGCTTTGTGGTATTTTCAGCATTAACATTTATCTTTTGAGTTGTACCCACCCCGTTATTATTTCTGCAGTTTTATCTGCTTCCTTGCTGTTTGTGTTTTTTCCCATAGTGCATCTACAAGCAGTATCCCTTCGATCACTTATTTTTATCCCCTCACCAGTACCTCCTAACCTAAAAAAAAGGACACAATTCTGAACATATTATAAGTGGAAGTGGGCCTGCTTACAGCTTTTGCTAACAACTCAGAAAGTTCTCCCTTGCCTAGTGAAACCCCACCACAATCTCCAAAATAGAACTAATGCCTCTTCCAAGTAGCATCTCTGTTTCCACATTTACCTGCCTTACAGAGTGGTTCAACTGAAGCCAATCATCATCATCATTATCGTTGGGGACCATCTCCAGTTTCCCGGGTGTGGATTACGAGCCTTGGTTGTTATAGACGATTGTTTTCCACCTTTTCCTGTCCAGAAAGGTTTCTCTGTCTGTGATGTACTCCCAATTCCAGCCTCTTTTCTCTACGTCCTCCTTCAGTTGGTCTGTCCATCTTCTTCTTGGTCTTCCCACTGGTCTTTTGCCAACTATCCTTTTTTCCAAATAAGTTTTTGGCAGTCTTTTACTAGTCATTCTCTTCACATGCCCAAACCACCAAAGGCTTGATGACCTAAGTCTCTCTTCCATGGATTCCCTTAGCTCTAGGTTTGATCTAATTTCATCATTCTTTATGCGGCCAAGTCTAGATTTCTTGAGGGCCGTTCTAAGAAACTTCATTTCACATGCTTGGATCGTGCTAAGTTCCCTTGATGTTAGTGTGCATGTTTCCAAAGCATATGTGAGAATATGAATGAGATATGATTTGTAAAAGACAATTTTTGTTCTTCTAGGAACCTTCATATCCCATAGTAAGCCTCGCACGGTACTGTAGTTGACTTAAAACCAGTATGAGTTCCAACCTGGTATGCTATGCCTTCTTCACTACCTTCCTAAAATCACTCTCTATACTACTATAACTTGTGTTCCTATCAATACTATTCCATGCATCTCCCACTACCACTACTCTATCATCATTAGTGAATTCCTTACAAAGTGATCCTATATCCTCTATTACTTGCCCTACTATTGCTATGGATTTGAAAAAGCTTGTGACCTGGTAACTTGTACCTAACCGATCCTGCCTGTGCCTAGCAGAACCTTTTTCTTCCTATTTGTTCCTCCTACACCCACATTACTACAGGCCTCAGCATATTACACGAGGCTCTTTGCCATCTGACTCTGCTAACAGGTCAAACCTATTTCTCCCCACAATTTCTAGTCTCTAGCTTCTTCGTCGTGTTAACCATATTTTCCTTACAACCTGTTATCAGTTCACATCCATTGTATTTAAAATTAATAATAATAATTATCTTCTCAGCACCACTTCTTCAGATTTCTACCCTGACTCCAGGCTTCCTAGAGTTCCTCCGCTTTGCTAATTTACCACAATCGTTTTAACCTGGTCAGTGGCGGATCTAACAATATTTGGAGCCAGGGCAAAACTATGAGATTTCTGCCCCTTCCAATGTTGTTTTGCCACTCCCTTTGTCGCTGGCCGGTACAGTAATGGAACATTTAAAAATTTTAAAAAAAAAAAAAAAACACTGAAATTTAAAACCCATGTTGCTATTTTACAAACCATTTTCTTCCTTCAAACATTCCTGAAATAACTGGATATTTACATCTGTATCAACTTACCTTCTACTGGAATCAAACAAATTAGTCTGTAATTCTGAACAGTTCTCGGGTGCTGTGCAAAGTACGGCCAGTAGGAAAAACTGTTAATGCGGGTTGAAAATGTGATTAACGCATTCCTTAGGCAACTCTATTTAAGAAAAAGTGTACGCGAAGTCGAGAAAACAGGTAGGAAAGAAGTAATATAGTGAAATTCGTCGGGTTACGTGCGGTATTAGCCGATGTGTAGCAGCCATTTTTACCACGAATGTGCTATTCCTTAAGCTGTACACATGTTGATTTTCAAAGAGCTGTATTGGTGGACGTTGTGGTTAGGTTGAAATGCAGCCTGGACCGGAATTACGACTAATATTCCGTAGTGTATAGTGGTTTTTGAATGACTAAGGAGGCCGCCATGCCGTGACGTCACACACGGAACGAGACGTCCATTGCCGCTAATGCCGTAATATGCGTAACCGTGTTGTGTTTAGGCTGAATGCCAGCCTGGACCCAAATGACTACTAATATTCCATGGTGCTTAGAGGATTTTGAGTGAAGAAAACAACGGCTACGCCATATTCTGACTATAATTAAGTCACAGGCGGCTCAAGATCTCTACTAACGCCAAGTTAGTAACGTGCGTAAACGTATGTTTCGGCGCGGATTACACCTTTGTTACATATTTTACAGCTTTCAGGTACACTTTTCCTTAGAGAATAAGCGCCAAGGAAGAAGCTAGCCAGATTTTCAACCCGAATGTAATAGTTTTTTCTACTGGCCGTACTTTGCACAGTACCCCAGTTCTCTTTTATGAGCTGGTACTAATATGGCACATTCCTATTCCTCTAGTATGCAACGAGACTTTAAGATGTAAACTAACAAATATTTTGGGATGTGGTTTGGTGCCATATTTTTCTACCTCAACATCATAAGTGATAATATTATCCATAACTGCCTCTTTCTGCTTTTTTAACCTACCTTCCATGTGGAAATGCTCATAGCTGTGCAGTTATTCTTCCTCTTTCATTTCCTCAGATATGTCCCCTCCATCCTTATCCATAATTGTCTGAATATGGGATGCTTTTGTAAAACCCTGTTGTATAAATTAATGTTTACTTTTATTCTCTTTAATTGCCTTTGTAGCATATAATTGTTTTCACTATGATTATGACTCGTAGCCTATGTATGTGTATTAACCATGACACATTTCACATTCCAAAAGTCCTTCCTCAGCAGAGATCCATGGTACAAGACTGATAAATAAAAAATAAATAGATAAAAGCATGAGCACACATGGTCCTTTGGTTTTTGTATCTTCTATTTCTGTAAAGTGTGAACACATTACTTTCAAAAAACTAAATGGGTCCATTATTTATTTTAGGCCTAGTTATTTCAGGAAGGAACCTACCTTGTGATTGTCAGACTTCCAACTGAATCCGATAAACGTAGGCTAACCAGTATGAAACTACAACAGCGTGTTCAGCTGTAAATCAATAAGCAAATTTTATTTTACTACGGTAAGAAAGAAATACATATTGCTAGTACAATAAATAATTTTATTGATTTTCTGTAACTACACAATCAAGGTAACTGAACTGATACGGTATCTAAACACACTAAAATATTTATTATACTGGTACACTCATTTAAATTTGATAATAAGAATAAACACGTGTCATGGAAATAAGCATCTTTCTTGGAAAAAATAGTAGAAGTTTTATCTTTTTACAAATATGCCGGACTCTTGGATTTCAAAATGGCGGTTCTCCGAAAAAAGTATAAACATTAAACAGATATAACATCTGCAAAGGCTGTAGCAGCGAAGATGTATACGTCGACTAGAAGTAGGCCTACTGACGAAAACAAGGAAAAAACTAAGCGAAGATGGTTCCGATAATTCACATGATTTAATGTTATAGGTAATATTCTTGAGGTAATTGCGTTTCTAGTCAGCATCATTAACGTCATCTTGAAGTCTTTCTAAAGGATTGGAGGTAGTCATGCCTGCACGAATATCTGTGCATATCATCGGACGTTTCCTTTGAACAGTGAATCGTTCTTGATTGGTCCAGTTAACCCCATCTCGAATGTCCGAATGGTTTTCTCCTATCCAGGTACTGCCTTGGTAGTCGAGATGCCCGCATTCATTTTTTAACACTGGCAGTAGGCCTATATTGAGAATGAACACACATTGTGCCGACTAATAATTTTCTTCATATCGTTTTATAGATATCTGCAGTCAGCGGCAACAACAATTACTGGAAGCGGAATAATTCTAATCTCAAAGTTTAGCGAGATGTGACGGGGAGGGGAATTTTTTAGGCTAGTGATTTTGGAATCCACAACTGCATGATTGCCGGAAACCATTTGACGTGATGGATGTTACAAGGTGACAAATGGACAAACACACAGTAATTAATACTTGTATTTTTCAGAATCAGACAAATAGTATTAACTTGAATAGTGTATCGAATTAGCGGCACGGGCAATGTCTGTCAATTAACAAGAGAGGAGTAGCATCTTTGGCGCCTGATTATTATTAGTTGTGGTTTTGAAAGAATTATGGCTAATATAAATTAAATGTAAAAAGAAGAATTGCACGAAGAGACAAAAAGGACCTTAAAAGAACAATATTGAAGGAACGTATAGGGCTGCGCATGTGAAGTAAATTTATTAACTTATCAATTTATGAAAGAATTTTATCTGATGGTAATTGTGAATTGGAAAGTATTCATGTTTATATAACTAATGAATGATAAGAAATCAAGAGCAGTGCTACTTATTGATAACAAACAGGTAAATCACTGAAACTGGACAGAAATAAGTGAATAAGAAGAAAAACCACTCATGTATTAAGCCACTGCTAATGGAGGGGTATATTTGTTTAAACTACGTTTTTCTGTTGTGATTACTTTCTGTTACAGAGGAAAAACCTGGAGGAAGAACAGAAAGTGCATAAATGTGAGAAACACGCAACGAGTTGAGAATAAGAATAAATAACAATTAAAAAAAAAAAAAATACCGGAAAACCATGATATTTAACAGAAGACAGACTTGCTCTATGATCGGATGACAAAAGATGATTACCCACCCAAACAAAGACATAAAAGTGCACCAAACAGTCACAGAAACAGTGGTGGAGAGCAATTTAGACATTTATTAACAAAACGTAAATCATCAGCGATACATTTTCGCAAGACTGGTCGGATGTAAAACCTAAGAACGAAGACAAAGTTATCTTGTATCTTTCCTTCTCCGCGAACATATTTAACCATTTCTTTTGTGTGCCGTGGTCGTTAGAGCTTAAATTAAATACAATGATATATGAAATATTCTTCACACTATTGTAATAATAGTGTCACATGTTTTCAAATACGAATATAGCAGAGAACTGAGTGGATTTCTCATCTACAGTGAAGGCAATTTTAAAAAGACTATGCGTCGACACCTAAAGCTTACTAGAAATGACTCAGGAAGACCGATAAAAAAAATAAGCGCATAGCAATAGCTAATAATTAAAACTGATTTTAATTACTTCCGTAAAAAAAAAAAAAAAAAAATATTGCCCAAGATGATTTTAGAGATTACACTATTTATCTGTAATAACAATCAATTTTTGGTGTTGGAGCTACTAACATGCTTTTGAATTAATGAAATTATGGCGCCATTGAAATAAAAAAATAAATACAGGAATCCTAAAACCCCACGCTGCACCGTGTAATGTTTGACTTAATGTTGGCCGTCGCCACATTCAGCATGATAAACATTGAATTACTTCCATCCGCATGAAGTAATGACTTCAGTATGACGTTCCTGATAACATCTTAAATTGATTAATGAAAACTATTTTCCTCGAACCTTGCGCTGTAACAAGGAGTGTCAGTGTATGGTCCAGGCTGCATTTCCAGTTAATTACAACCTTCGTTAATATTGCCGTTCAAAAACCAAGGCTTTTATCACAAGCGCATTCATACATTCATTGTACCGCGATTTAAACTTGATCCAATTTTTGTTAAGCACCATGTGTGTTCAAGCCATCGCGCATCATGGACCTTTTAAGTTATAGACGAATTGTACAAGAACTTTTGTCTCATCATTTAAACACGATCGTATACCTTGATATGTTATTTATGTGGAAAGGAAAGATAAGCTATACCCAACACTTACCAAAGTTGGAGGAAATAGGACAACAGCAACACGAAATGATATACAAACACAAGAAACACAATTTTTCGGGGTTAACACTTTATAAAGAAGTAGAAACACCTAGCTGACCTTGCGCAAGACTCGCGATCAACATAGCCACACGCAGAGTGAAACTGACCGTCGGAGGTGGTGGGGGTAGCAACGATAATACACCGCAAGTATTAATTACAAGAAAGAAAAATGGGAAATTTACAAGGAGAAACAGTAATAAAAATAATATATATATATATATGTGTGTGTGTGTGTGTGTGTGTGTGTGTGTGTGTGTGTGTGTTCTGGTCAGTGATGGGTATAACAGGGTGGAAGGTACTATCTGAAATTGAGGCCTGGGGGCTGTTTAGTCTGAAGGATGTGATGATAGGTCAATTCTCATCAATGTTCAGATTGGGAAGTGGTATTTGGAAGTACTTCTAATGGAAGCAGTTATTGAGGTCGCGGGTATTGTGCGTTGGGAAGCAACTGGGAGAACTAGGTTTGGGGAGTAAACTATTTGTCTTTGACCGTTCATTCTGATGGATAATGAATTCGAGGTAAAGACGATGTAGAAACTTTAACATTGGAGGCAGGTGAGCTGCTATATGAGATGGGTTGTGGTACAAGTGTCATGACCTATGAATAGGTTTCACCAGTAGTAGGGTTGCAATAGGTTGTGGTAGGTGGATGCACACTGCACGTTTTACATCTGGGCCTTTTACATGGGAAGGATCCTAATGGTGGTTTAGGAGCATCAGAGGGTTGATATTTTTGTACAAGTATATTTTTAGGTTAGATGGTCTTCTGAAGCTGATGCGTGATGCGGTGGAAGGATAGTGGGAAGAATTAAGCACATTTCAGAAAAAGATCTTAGGAAGTCTTAGCCAAACGAAGAATTTGGTTTAGCGATTCCAGACCAGGGAAGAACTGGGTGAGAAAAACAGGTTTCTGGTTGATTTTGGTGTGTCGATGTGATAAACTGTTCTTGACTGTTGATATCTGTTTTTGAACTAAATTTGGAGGATAATTGCGATTTATGAGTGCCTGGGTCAGGTTTTTAGAGTAAAGGATTCTTGGTCAGAGAAGACGCCTTTGCCTTGGCTGCAAGGGATGGAACGTTTTGTGAGATATAGATTGCAACTGTCAAAATTGATATATTGCTGTAGGTTAGTGGCTCTTATGTGGACAGAGGTGTGTAAGTGACCATTCTGTACAGAGATGTCCACATCCAGGAATGTGATGTCAGTCTGAGAGTAGGACCAAGTAAAGTTTAGGGACGGGATGTTATTCAGTGAGTTCAAGAAGTCAAGAAGGAGGATAATAAAGATATCATCTACAAGTATACACCTGGACCAAACAGTGGGTTTTAGGATTACCTTTCGAAGAATACATTCCTCTAATGTGCCCAGGAAAATGTTGTCATAGGAAGGTGCCTTACACTTGACCACAGCATTGCCTCGTATATGATGGTAAACCTGAGACTAGATCGAAAAGAAATTTTTGGTAAGAGGAACTGAGCCAATGAAGTGATAGGGAAGATGTGTGGGGGCGACTGTCAAGGTAATGCTCTAAGGCACTGAGGCCCTGGCCACGGGGGATGTTGGTGTATAGTGAGGTTACGTCGATGGTTACCAAGGGCAACCTGCTGTTAGGGGTGTAGGAACTGTTGACAGACGCTCTGAAAAGTGTGTGGTGTCTCTGATATAAGATGGAAGGTTCTGGATGAAGGTTGTAGGTTCTGGTCAACGAACGCGGAAATGCATTCTATGGGAGACCGAAAGGCAGCAACTATGGGGCGTCCAGGATTGCTCGACTTGTGTATCTTGGGCAGGGGATATAGGGAGGTCTTAGTGGTCAGAAATCAAATGGAATGAAGTGATGGAGTGAAAGACCTTGTAATGGACCTTGGAGATTGAGGAAGGAATGGATTTATGCTGCAGATTGAACTAGTGGGGTCAGTGGTATGAGGTAGGTAAGTGGAGGTATCAGGGGATGGCATGAGGAATTTCTGGTATAGGAGTAGATGATGGTTTTGGCGGAGGGGATGGAGGTAGGAATTGTTGGAGGCTGGGTTCCAGGTTATCACCTCGGTTCTCACTCCTGCCTGTAGTATTGAAACAATACCGCCAGTTGAGGGCACGGTAGAATGAAAGGGAGTCCTTAATAAGAGTTACCCGGTAAAATTTAGGGGTGGGAGAGAAAGTAAGACCGTTTGAAAGAGCATCTAGTAGAGTTACGAAGAGGAAGTGGAAGAGAGATTCACAGTTGGGATTTTGGATTTCTCGAGTGGTGGTTAAGGATGGGGGTGTGGAAGTGAGTGACAGAGGTGCTGGGTGGAGAATGTGAGAAATACATGGAGTTGCTGAAATAAGTGGTGGAGGAGTAATATGTTGTCTGTTATGCAGGTTGAGGAGATGTAGGCCCAAAACAAAGTAATTCTTGCAGAGGGAAAAGATATTTGAAACATGTTTTCGTGCTTGTGTAGTTAACACATTGTTGCAATGATTAAGGATGTTATGTAAATAATGACTGCAAACAGGAAATGAAAGGAGAAGGATTTTGTGCAAGGAAATGAGGTGGAATGAGTGATGTTGGGCTTTCAGGATCTACTCTGTTGTAGAACTAGGCAGGTCAGTGCTAAGGACTATTGGAAGATGAACGAGTGAAGTATAGGCTGAAGTTGCGGGTGACATCCAGTAAGCCAATTTGGTGGTATGTTAACTGAAAGGCAGGATTGGAGGACTATGATGTGAGATCTCAGTTATCAAGGTGAGCAGCATGGTGCTGGTACAGGGAAGGGTATCTCTGAAATAGAGACATGGTGGGAAAATATTATTGAAAAGGATAATTAATGGAAATCTATTCGCCGATGGTTCAAAACGCGGCCAAGTGTGTACAGTGTCTGTGGCAAAATTTGTAATTCTTGTCAAGATTGTGAGGAGCTGGAACGAGAAGGGGAAAATGGCGACGAAAATGTAAACAAACAATAGCGGAGTATGGGGCAGACAGAGCGGCGGGAAAGTGGGGAGGAAGGAGGTGGATTACTAGTCCCTTGAAATATAATGGATAAGAGGCGAACAAATATATATATATATATAGTAAGTGGAATTGGAAACTAAGTAAACAATGAAAGTACCAATGCAGCGCGGTAAATCGACACGGATAAATGTAGCACTGTTGAGCTGAATACCTGTCACAGATGGACGAAAGAATCAAACACGTCATTAGAACAACTAAGTCAGAGGCAAAAAGATGAAAATGGCAAACACGGAAAATAGTTTCGGTTTTAACTACAAACCGAGCAGAAAAAACGGCCGGAAGTGAAAGATTATGATAGGTCGGTGATGGCGACGGATTAATAGTCCGTTGAAATAAAAGGGATTAGAGGTGAACGAATATATATATATATGTATCGTAAGTGGAACATAAAAGTAAAATAAGAAATAACGTAAACAAATAATGACCGCGAGTCTTGCGCGAGCTCAGCCACATGTTTCTTTCCACCTGATGGGATAACCCCGAAATATTGTGTTTTTTGTTTTTGTTTATTATTTCGTATTGCTGTTGCCCTCCTCCCTTCAAGTTTGGTGAATGTTGGGTATAATTCATTTCTTTTCCTTCCCACATAAATATCACCTCGCGGCAGTTCTTTCACTCCATTGCTACTTGATATGTTATTTACTATTCTTACATAAGTAATGCAGAATGGTCGAAGACCGAAGACCATAGAGATAAATAAATACATATGTAAGTAACAACGAACACTTTACACACTCCATTTCTTTGAATTAGTGAATTTAGGCTTCTTGATTTAAAAAAAAAAAAAATTAATGTATCCAAGACAACACAAATCAAATTTCAAGTTTGTCTCCATTCATAAACGAAATTTTCTTCCTAGCTAGTCAAATGTTGGCTTAATGCTATAAAGTTCCCAGTGTTTTGTTTCTGCATTTGCACATCTATAAATATTTTGAATAGAAAACTGTTTGAAAGATGAGAACTGATGGAAATAAATTTAATGCTTTATCAGGGCTCGGTACCCTAGCCTCCGTTCGTTTCACAATTGTCCTCCATATTTCTGCAAAAACGTACTAAGGACTGAAGTAGTGCAAAGACGTCAAACAGGGTGAAATAAGTGCGAAATTTATGTGAGTTAACACTACATTTAATTGCTGTTTTCTCAAATGCATTTTTTATTTTGGTAAGACACAAACCTCCGAAAATTCTATCATTATTATTTAGTGGAACGTGTGATAAAGAAGAGTTGAAACGTCTACGGTAATAATCGCCGGCAAACAGTTTGCTTAAGAAATATTCTCCCATTTCCGCTGTACGAATCTTTGGTACGAGGAAACTACACAGTTTTAGGAAGGCTGATAACGTAGAATTGCCTTGCTGATATTTGGGTATCAGCAGAGAATGGAGATATACAACGTGCGTTTATTGTTTCCTGCAATTCAGTTCTGTATTTGAACGAAGTGCTTCGGTTTCAATCTTTGATATCTGAGCACGATTTTCAGCTTCTGTAAGTTGAGATAACACATATGTTTTCACAGTTATTGACTCTGTACCAGAAAAGATTCTGATACTCATCATAGTAAACTTTTATGTTCAAACAACCAAAAAGTTAAAAACTCAAAAAGGTTTTTCACAAATAAATAAATCTCTTAATAAATTATTGCTTGACGGCAACTCTCTTTCCGCGACTGAAACCCCATCTCTTGTGGTACGGCGGAACCATCGCCATGTCTCCGTAGTCGTATTCCGGTATCTCGGTGAATGTTTGATCCTGAAACAAAAACAAAGACAATTTCACATGTGTCACTTTCGGAACATAAAATAAACAAGCATTGTTATGCCAACAACTAGACAACATACAGCAATTCATGGAGCAATTTTTAATTTCATTTCCTGGTGGCAATCTCCCTATACACCTATTTTCCCATTTCAAGACTGTGTTTAATATTCACTTCTTTGGGTGTTATATCACTAACCACTTAATTTTGACCTTAATTAACTTTAATTTTAAATTTTCTTAGTGTTTTTTGATAAATTTTTCATTACTTTCTTTAATAATTTATTTTAATCCCTAACTCGCTTATCTATAAAAGAAAAGTTTCGCTTTCCCCATTATGCGTTAAATTAAGCGTCAGCTTATGGTTACCTTCTTCCCTTCCTTTGACGTTGTGTGTGATTGTGGAACACACATTTTACTGAAACTATTGATAGATTTGCCTAGAATTACAATTACGCTTAGTAAAGGTATCAGTCGCGAGGAATTTAAAGAATGGCAAGAAGTCAGTGTATGAGGGCGATTAGGAGATGATTTCACCCTCAAGGCCATTCAAGACCGGTAAAAGAAACGCCTGGCTATCGCTCGAAAAGCAGAACCACATCCATTTTCTGATTAGTGAAAGTTTTCGAATGTTCAAGTGTTCTATAGCAATGCAAATGGTAGCCGGATGTTTTCTGTGGTTCGCAACATTGGAGTAGGGGAGTAATCCTCGAGTGGCATTCAGCGACGGCGTAAAAAATTCAAATTCTCGAACTCAGTGGCTCTGGAAATTTGCGATGCTTGACCGAGATCTAAGAATCAATCAACCAGCTGAAAGAGTGGGATTTCGTTTGAGTGGAAAACAAGGAATGTGAGGGAGTTGGCAAGACTGAGGACTTTCGCAAGTGCAGTGGGATAAAGTTAGTTAATGAATGGCTAAATAAAAACTTGTTAACTCTGAATGTGACTAAAACAACATGTATGATGATAGGGAATTTTTTTATGGAACAGGCAGACGCAATGTATTGGCAATTAATTGGATTCAAAATTATAAATATATTGGTATAGTTACAGATAATAAGCTTAAGTTTGCAGATTACATAAATAAAAAAAAGCACAAAAGGTAAATTTAACATTCAAACTAAGAAAGTGTTATCTAAACAAGGTAAAGAGATATTGTTTAAAGCAAATGTGCTGCCTCACATAAGATATTGCTCCACATTATTAATCATGGCGAGCAAAAGAAAAATTATGAAGTTGCAAAATAAGTTTAATAAGGGAATGAGGGCTGTACTAAATAAAAGACGAATTGATAATGTAAGTAAAATGTTAAAGGACTTATGATATCTGTATATTGAGAAAGAAATAATTAGAGATGTATTAACTATTGCATATAGGTTGGAAAGTGGATTGTTACTAATATATGTATCTAGATTAGTACAAAAGAATAATGTTGTACATAATTGTAAGACAAGGCAGGAAAATCATTTCCATTCAACTTATAATAAAAGTTGTAAAACACAAAAAATAGTGTTTCACAAAGTTTTAACATGTATAACTAATTACCAGAAGAAATAAAAAGGTCCAGAACTGTTGGAAGTTTGAGAGAAAAGCTGGGTAAATGGCTAGAGGAGAGAGTGTAAATCTTTTGTTTAGCGGAATCAGTGAAATTAACACCTTGTTTTTTTATACTCTTTTGTTAATATGATGTACGAATTGTAATGTATTTATATTTTTTTAATATATTTTTTTTATTTAATTTAATTGCAATGGAGCAAAGGCTCCGGTGGCAATTTCCCTACACACCCATCTTCCCCCTATCCTGCACCTACCTATATTTGCCCTCTACAAATTTTATCTTTAAATTCTTTCAAAGTTTTCGGTAAATTATTCATCATTTCTCTTGGTAACTCATTCCAATCCCTGACACCCTTACCTAAAAAAGAGAATCTTCCTACACCCTTGTGCCTGAAATCGAGTGCCAGCTTGTGGTCATGGTCATCTTTTCCCTTCCATGCACTACTTTTCATACCTATTGCAATATCTTTCCATGCCTCATCGCCAGTATATGCCCTGTACACTCCCATGACCCCTCCTCATTCTCCTCCTGTCTTGCAATGAATCCCATTCCAGCTCCTTTATCATATCCGTCACTGATTGCATTCTGCGATAATTTCCAGAAACAAATCTTATTAGGCATAGGCTATTTGAAAAATATTAAATAAATAAATAACTGACCTACAGTGCCAAGTGGATGAACGTGAAGCGGGAATATGAGTGAAGTAGCCTATGGACTAATTGTTTATTTAGCAACAAACTAATTGTTACTGTAAATTATCACATGTCCACCGAATTGCAGCACGGGAGTGAGTGAATCGTGACCAGTTTACAAGTATTACTGCAGTGACAAGAGCAGACAGGTCTAAACTCACATACAATGATAATAAAAATACTACAATTACATTGATCGTGCCAAGTCGAATTTCCAAATTCAAGATGGCGTTAGTGCAGGTCAATGAGAGGTGTGGTATCCTCATTCCTCAGTACGGAAATACAAAGTAACTGAACTGTTAAGGTGCGTTTACACGCTCAAGCCATTTGCACAAACTAGCTTGTGCAAATAAACTGAATGAAATGCTGCCGTTCACACGTTCAGTTTGGCTTGCACAATTATGAAGCGAGGAACCCCGAAAATTGTAGTTTTCTGTGTTCAAAATGGAAAATTTCGACGAAGTACTAATTCTTGCAAAGGCTGTGGTTTGCATTATATATAAAACATTTACTGCATCTGACAGAGGCCCATTAATTTTTTGCAGAATATCCATTGTGATTGATATTGGTTTCAGTATCTCAGAAATTATTCAAGAGATCTTTTTGCTACTGCGATTTCGACTTTTAGCTGAATTACAATGTCTATTATATTTCTGTTCTCTCCAAAAAAAATTATTAACTTTTGCCTCTCAGAAATATGTGCTTCAAAACAATCAGTCAGTGTTACAAGGAACGTCTTGTGGCAACACAAAAGCTTTCCCACCTTCTTTTTTAAACAGTTTGCAGCATGGCTGTTTCGGAAATATTTAATAATTTGCACAACATGCTCCTTTGTATTGGCGATTTCCACTTCCAAATCGTTTTGATACTAAATTCGGAAAATGTGCTGAACAACTATATGTTATAGTATTTTCATTTTAATGTTTCTTCTCATTTTAGCCATATTGGAAGCGTGATCTATTACGAACTTGCTAACCCTAGTATTAAACTTGGATTGCAGTTGCTCCATTAAAGCCTTAGCAAGTTTAGTGAGATATTCAAACGTATGTAGCTTTCCAGATGTGTGTACAGTGTCAAAGAGTTGTAATTCGTATATATATATATATATATATATATATATATATATATATATATATATATATATATAATACAAAACAAAGAGAGATGAATACCCTTTCCTCTGACGCCTACAAATGTGTTTCATTTTTCACACAAAATAGTTGAATTATGGCGTTAAAAAAGTGAAAAAATCATGATTAATTTAATTAAAAAGCCAATGATTTTTTTAATGAAAAAATCCTGGTTTTTTTTCCAACCCTGCTCTCAATTTTCCACCAATACGGAAACGACTTGTATTGTTCAATAAATTCAACAAGAAATGGTTTCTGTTCGGACTTTTGAATAATACAATAAACAAACTAAACAACAATTAACACGAACTGAATGACTAAATAATAAAATAAGAGAATAAGATTACTGAATAGATAACCGTTAATTTATAAGGTCGGGGGAACAGGTCAGCGAACGTCACCATCACCCATGCGCATGCGCTAAGTTGGAGTTGTGGCTTGAGCAGTGTCTAGACGCTCATGCCAACACACCAACCTCAAGCCGATTTTCTGTCGAAACAGATTTTACTCAAGCCAAACTTTTTGGCTTGCGCAAACGTCATGCCAGCGTTCACACGTAACGATTTACTTGCACAAACTGGCTTGCGCAAGTTTGTGCAAATGGCTTGAGCGTGTAAACGCACCTTTACTGAATTGATAATTTCTCTCTTTTCCAAGTATTTCTGCTTAATCGGAACTTTTAGCGAAATATAAACGATTCTCTCACATTTTAGACACTCATTAATAATTAAAACCCATTAATAATTTTCTTACATGTAATCCAATTGTAATTCCGTCAAAATGCTTCTTTTGCTATTCTGATTTCAAGTTGTTGTTTTTCTTTTGTGTGTGTGCTATGACGTTTCTTGCAAAACTCTCCAAAATAAACTTTCGTAAATATTTGATTTGTGAATAAAGTAAAACTTCATTTCAGTTTTTAATTCACGGGGGTTATCATTCAAAGAACCATCTCTTTTAAATTACCTATTAAATAAATATTAATAATCAATAATATTTTAAAAATATAATAGTTACAAACCAATACTATTTCAGTGTACTGCTCAGAACTGCAAAGTTGCGCAACAAGTTTCAAAGACCTAAAATAGCAACCTTCACAAAAGAATGTTTCAAATGAAATTTCACGAAACTCCGGCAGCAGAACTCAAGGAAAGGTTGCCATCTGAAGCAACATCATACCGTCTTGTCTTTATGTATTCTTTTCTATACCCTGCTGGCATCTCTCGTGTTCGTTGACCAGCTTTCAGAAGAACTTATAATCAGAAGTCTTAGAGCAACAAATTTAGATAAATTATTTTGAATACTGAGTTAGAAATTTAAAAAAAAATCGGTTTAACATAATAACCAATGATACTATGAAATTTTGTGAAACTTTTCCAGGTTAATGCGAATGCCAAAATCTACGAAAGTCACATCCGAAGAAATCGCCGTGAAAATGGCTAAAACAATTTCTCTATCCAAGATTTTTCCCAGTCACTCATAGCACTTTTCTCCAAATCTTCCAGTTCTACGTTATAAAATACAATATATTTAAAAAAAAAAAAAAGCCGATTGGTACCTGTTGCCGCGTGGGATTTGGCATCTGCGGAGTATGCGGCTCCAATCGCAATACCTTTAATTACAATACTGGACAGAAAACTATTCACTTAATATAAGATTTTTTTTTCTAAATTGAAAATATTACCCGCATAGAAACAGTAAATTCTTCTGGTCTTGCGATCTGGTGAGAAAATTTCAATTTGTCGCACATTCCCCCTTTGTTGTGGATTAGTTCTTTGCTTTCACATTCATATTACAGATATAACAGATTCAGCCGCTTGTAAGCGGTTCTAAATGTATTGCGATGTAAACGACAACCGAAATGTTTACATTACAAAAATCGGGATTATGAGAATTATTTAAGTACAATTATATTTACTCCACAATTTTTGCTAATGTCCTTTAAAGAAATTCATCGACCAAAAACTGGGATGTAAGAGTTAAAATACATTTTTAGTTTCATCCCAAAAATCTTTACTATATTTCGGACTTGATATCATGAGAAAGTAACACAGTTCGTAGTCAGACAGGTCTGAAATTTCTATAGCACCTCCGCAACACGGACAGCTGGCGTTAAGATCCCCCTCTGAAGGACGAAGAAAGTGTTTTATCAATAGAGCTGGCTTATCACGTGGCACATGGAGTCGGAGCCACGTGATGTGGAGGCGGGTCCGGCCGGCGAATGACGTCAGCTCACAGTCGTAACGATGTGGCTGGTCCTACAGACGCCGTGACGTCACATGCGTCCACAAGTGGGCTAGGTCCGCCATCGATCCATGACGTAACAGCAACCATCGAGACAAGCCCCACTTCCACCCACATTGGGATACGCGGCGGAGGCCTTTGTAGTTCTCATTGCAGTTGAGCTGTACTCAGAATGCTTCCACGCTTAGCCCAAACTCGTTAGAAGCTGCACGATTTTATCAGACAAACATTAATACTTTCTTTTCTTTGGAGTGAAACATAGTACAGTTAAGAAAAAAATGCTTTTTTTTTGTAGTGCAACGAAATAGTTTGCCACAAATCTTAATCTAATTTCCCGAAGCACAAAATTCTTTGACGCAATAAAATGGGTTTGGAAACAAAACCTCATTGCGTTAAATTTCTTAATGTTTGATTTTGATACCCCGTACTGTTTTGAGCGATTACAGACATATATATGCTTTATTAATGCGAAAATTGTACACTGATGTGCCAAATCATTATGGACACCTGCTTAATAGCGTGTTGGTCCACCTTTGTAAAGCAATACAGAAGCGATTTGGCGTGGTGTGGATTCGACAAGTCGTTGGTAGGTGACCGGAGGTATCTGCCACCAGATGTCTACGCACAGGTCATGCTATTCTCTTAAATTATGTATCGGTGATTTGTGACCGCGGAGCTGGTGCCTGATAGCGTCCCAGATGTGTTCTATCGGTGAGAGATTAGGTGAATCTGGTGGTCAAGAAGTCAACATGAGTTCACTATCATGCTCTGGAAACCACTGTATCACAGTTCTCGCCTCGTGACGAGCAGCCATTCGCCTGGAAGACAGCTTATCCGTACCAACCATCGGCTTGGTGTAGCAAAAGACATGATTCATCCGACCAGATGACACGTTTCCACGGTACAGTATCGATGATCTCGTGCTAACTGCAATCGCAATTGACGATGTTGTTGCGTCTACACGGGAACACGTAGGGCCATCTGCCGTGAATCCCCATGCACTTGTGCCTGCACCAGCATTGTACTCTGCCGTCAGATCTGCCACAGATGGCCCCCTATCTAGCTTTGCAGAACTGGAAAGCCTTCGACATCCATGTAACATGATTAGGCGTGGGCGTCTACCACCTCGTCACTTGTGGTTTCAGCGTCCTTCAACCACTTTCAGTAGAAGCTCAGTACAGTAGCAAACGAACAACCAACCACAGTCGCCGTTTCTGAGATACTCGTTCCCAGGCGCCTGACTATAACAATCTGCCCTTTGTTTAAGTCACTTTTTTATTTATCGTATGATTAACAAGGTACACAATAGGAAATGTACATATCACATGCTTGTACAATTTCATATCTCGAGATCTAATGTTTTAATCCAGTCAACTGCACTGATAGACGCATCATGTAATTCCGCCATTGTTCCCTTGTAGGCCCGAAGAGGACAGTCAGAAAGGATGTGATTGATTATCTGTAAGGTGGCTCCACAGTCACAATTTACAGAATCTACCCAGCCCCATTTGTATAGTAAGTAGGCGCATCTGCCTTGTCCTGTTCGAATCCGACTGATGATTCTCCACTGCCACATGGGGAGATCGAAACCTTGTAATCTTACTGAGGGATCCTCAACTAGATTTTTATTGGCTACTGATGACTGCTCCCATTGAGTTGTCCACAGCTTATTGATGTTAAAAGAGGACTCTGTAAGGTTGAGTGCTGTGAGCCATGGTGGTTTTCTTGATTTCAAGCATTGATGTTTTGCTTGAATCATGTCTTGATGTATAGGCAGCTGAGGGTATTTTTCCAGATTGTTAAGATAGCTTCTGATCTTCTTATTGATTGGGGTGAGATGTTGCATAGCACTGGAAGCCATATGGTGTGAATACATCCCGTAATTATTCTCATTGCCTGATTGAGTTGCACATCTATCTTCTTTGTATGGGCACTATTGATCCAGGATGGGAAGCAGTATTCAGCAACAGAGTATGACAGAGCTAAGGCCGTGGATCTTAGAATGTGAGCACTGGCTCCCCATGAAGTACCTCAAGCTTTTGGAGAATATTATTTCTCGTTTTGACTTTGGCAGCCACGTTTGAGAGATGCTGTTTGAAAGTTAGAGTTCTGTCCAGTGTTATCCCCAGATATTTTGGTGTGCCGCAATACGGCAAGAGTTGGCCTCTAAATTTAACTTCTGGTTTATAGTGTGCTTGTCTGTTGCGTAAATGAAATTTTGAAATAACTGTTTTCTGAGGATTTAGATAGAGGCACCATTTCTTGAAGTAGTCGTCTAATTTTTCCAGATCAGCTGATAAAGTTGTTTCTGTGTCAGAAAGTTGGGGTTCTGGTTCACCAAAAAAACTGTCATCAGCGTAAGTAAATTTTCTTGAAGATGTTTCCGGTAAATCATGAGTATACAAATTGAATAGGAGGGGTGCTAAAACAGATCCTTGGGGTAAACCATCATTTAGTATAAATATTCTGCTTCTGTCAATATCAGAGTATACCTAAAAGTATCTATTGCTCAACATGTAGTTAATTAGTTCTGTAAGTTTTTGACATGGGATAGTACTCACAAACTTCAGAAGAAGTCCTTCTCGCCAAACAGTGTCATAGGCAGCTGACAGATCCAAAAAGGCAGCCACACTTACTGATTTCTTCTCAAACCAATTTTCAATATGAGAGTGAAAACCTGGTCATTACAACTTCTCCCTGGCCTGAATCCTGCTTGTTCTAAGGGAATATGGTTATTGATTACTTCAGAAATTCTATTGTAGATCAGGTGCTCAAGGAGTTTGTATGTTACACTTAGAAGTGCTATTGGTCGATAATTTGCCACTTTTGTGGGGTCCTTATTTGGTTTCAATATGGCTAATATTTTTGTTTTCTTCATTAACGGTGGAAGGTTTCCAGTTTGTAGGATATGTGAGAAGAAGTTGGTAAGCCATCTTACTGTAGCTGGTTCACAGTGGGCTAAAAGTTCAGGCTATATACCATCAAATCCAGCTGCTTTTCCCAGTTTCATTTTTTTTTTTATATTGCATCTTTGGTGTTTTCTTCTTGGAATGGAATGGAGAATTCAGAAGACTGTGGGGCTGCTTTTTTCTTGTTGCGTAGTTTTGATCTGATATCTCTTTTGATTTGCTTATCTTTTGGGTTTTATTTTCTCGAACTGTACACTTTGGGGACGAACCGGCTTTGACCGTAGTGATTACAGCCTGTGTGGAAACACCTTTGGTAATCTTATTCGTTCTATTATTAACTGGGTTCGTGTCGTCAGCTGATTTGCTCGTCAAGGCTCTTGTTTACAGCATAGGTGCACGTACTGGTCATTTGAGTTGGTCGGCGGATGATTATTGATGCGACTTGATAACCATCTCTGAGGTTCTTCCGGTCTTTCCATTCGTTGGGAGTGACTGGGTTGGCGTTGGCGGCTTCTGATGGTGGCTTGAAGCAATCTTCTTACGGGGCATCCCCCATAACTGGCGGCGTGGTCAGAGCCACAGTTTGCACACGTCGGCGTTGCGTCAAGCGGACGTGCGCAAACCAGGTTGATATGGCTCCCTCCGCAGTGAACGCAGCGCACTTGCTTGTGACAGTCAGAAGCTTGATGCCCGAAGCCTTGGCAGCGGAACATTGCCATCAGTCTCCGCTTTTGTGGCCGCTTGTTGGAATTCATTTTGCTCCTGTTCGTGACTTGGCTGCTGGCCGGGGCTGTGAACTTCGTTGACCTAGGCTCGCTCCTATCTGGTGCTGGGCGTGTAGTGGAACTGCCATCTTGGGGTGTTCGGAAACGGCGCATTTGTTTACAATGGAAGCAATATATTGTCTCTGACTGTTTGTATCGATTCTAAGATTGCGAGCCTTGTTGTACTGCATTTCCGATAAATATTTTGTATCTGTTTATTTCATGCGACGTTTTACAACGGAGTGAAGCTGAAACGGCAAGAAAATATTATAACAAAGGATTAAACCAACATTTAAAGAGATTATCATTGATTTGCAGCGCCAGCGGCATCTAGTAGCTACGCTGCAATGTCATATTTCACATTTTTAATTTAATTCGTGGCGACTTTTCCGAAAAAAGGTAGAGTGCAAAACGTGAAGAGGGCATTATAAGGAAGCAGTTAATCCAAATTTCAAATGTTAGTACCAGCTTTGGGGTGGTGGAGAAGATCCCCTCCCATCCATATATTCTTTCCGGCATCGTCGTCAATATAAGCCTTGTACACTACCATCATTCTCTTCGCCTGGCGCCTGGCGACGAATTCCAAAAAGCTCGTTTGTCTTTCTTCTTTATGCATCTCCTGCATAATTCGCGAACTATTACACGACGGAGAAGGCTCCACAAGTAAGGCAGCAGCACCACAAGCCCCCTCCTTGGGCGAGTAATATTATCTACGTCCAACATCCGCCCAGTGTAGTTTCGTATCAACCCCGTAATAATCCTAGGCTACTCATGTGGGCAAATCGCGAACCTCATTGTGCAATTCTAAACGGCTTAGCAAGATTGTTGTGCCACGGGAGTTTCTCATGTCCTCCAAATACTAAAAACTGTCAATGCTTCTGCTCATCTGCAAGTAAGTGGTATTTTCCAGATAAAGGTGACAACTTCAGTCCTTTTTTGATCATGCGTTTCAGCTGAATCTATTCTCTTATTCCACGTAAAGATGTTATCATATTTGGCCAAGTATTATACATTTTCTGTGGCGACCAACTTATTTTCATGTCTTGTTTGATATTCAATTTAATAAATTCAACGTTTAGCTCCTTTTAGCTCCTCTCATTTTGTTTGGTATTAAGATCCCGTTCTTATCACAAAATATTTCAATATAATAAATGCAGATTATAATTACTAACTATGTATTCAGGTCAATGAACCCCCTTCGATCCCAACTCCGCTTCAATGAGGACTATATGACATTCTCACAACTCCACAATCATTTTGTTATTAATTTTACTATTATTATTATTGAATTATTTTAACTTTGATTTATTGTAAGTTTCATGAATAATTATATTCAAATTTGTAACATGATTTGTATTATTATAAGTCTTCCACAAAGTGTAATTTGTTTGGTAAATGGGATAGCTTAGTGTTATTATCTTTAAGTAGTAGCGTAACAATCTTTGGTCTAGCCAGGAGAACTGGGCGGACAGCAGCCAGTGTTCGTTGGGCGCCTGCATAGTCAACATGGCGGAACACGGGAAGTTGGTTGTTGAGCGCGGAACTGTAGGTACGCATTGTTTCGGCGCGAGTGTAATATTATGTGAAAATTGTATTTTTCGATAAATTATGAAGTGTGTAGGCAGTGTATCACCGGGGTTAAATGGTTATGCAAGCAACTGTGAATAAATTTATTTGTATTTCATTCGGAGCCACTTTTAGACTATTATTTCTTTAACTAACTGCAATACCTTTCACCTGTTTGGTGACAACAAGTATTGATTATCTTTAATTAAATTAAGATGAGCGCACAGCTAGCATGTGTTCAGAGATGGGAATTGGGCCGTTACCGCCCAAAAACAAGATTTTTTATTTTTTATTATTATTTTTTAAATAGTGTGGAAAAATATAAAATAGTTACAGGTTTCGTCAGAAGCTGTATGCAGGCTTTTGGCTAGTAATTAATCCCCACTAATGGAGTGGATAATTCACAACATACATGTTAAAATATCGAAAAACTAAAACATTTATTAAAAAGCCAGCCTTGATGTATAACTACATTTCGTGTCGTTGGGTGGAGTAATGGGTTCAGTTTATTTGTGAACTGACCTGCAGTGCAATAGGTCTGAAGTCGGCTGGCAGCAGCTGGAAGTCGATGCGTTTGGCGGGAGTGTATGGCAGCTGATTGGTGACCAGAACTCGCTTGGTCTGCTGCTGGTACCCGGGTAGAGAGGCTGTCACCAGGTACACGCCAGGGGTCAGCAGACGCCAGTAGTCACCCGTCTGCACTGTAACACAAACACATACACTGGCAGCAGCTGGAAGTCGACGCGTTTGGTGGGAGTGTATGGCATCTGATTGATGACGAGAAGTCGCTTGGTCTGCGGCTGGTACCCGGGTAGAGAGGCGGTCACCAGGTACACGCCAGGGGTCAGCAGACGCCAGTAGTCACCCGTCTGCACTGTAACACAAACACATACACTGGCAGCAGCTGGAAGTCGACGCGTTTGGTGGGAGTGTATGGCATCTGATTGATGACGAGAAGTCGCTTGGTCTGCGGCTGGTACCCGGGTAGAGAGGCGGTCACCAGGTACATGCCAGTAGTCACCCGTCTGCACACGCACACGGCTTACAAGCATAACTTCTGACACTCATCATCAAATATGTACTGTGAACCCACTTTACATCCAACCACATAAAGAAGACCAACACACCCATTTTTATATTTTCTCGAATTTCGTAGAACTACACTAAAAGCTCGAGTGTCGAGGTGAGACTAGTGGTTACCTGAGGTGACGTCATGTCGAATGTCGACGGGCTCCCCCGTCGTGATGTTGGTGACGTGGATCGTGGCGTTGGGGAGCCACTGGCCGGTGATGCCGTCTATGACGTGACCCTTTATGCCGATGTGTGCCTGAAACAGGGAGGACAGCGTAGAGACAGTGCAGGGTGCGGAGGAACGAGCATTAACGTCCCTATCGTAAAGTCTCTTTGTGTTTCAGTCATTGTCAGGTTCCTATGAACCAATTATTAAAAACCCAACATTGACAGGAATGACCTTGGTTCAAAGAACATTGCAAATAGAAGGTCATGCAACTCAATAACCTCGTGTATCTGCTGTCTTTAAACATGACGTAAAAGGAAGGAAAATCGCATCTCATGCAGTCACTGAAGAGTGCGTTTCTTCCTCAATCATCTGGCACAAAATTTGGCTTCATGGAGCCCCTGAACAGTAAAACAAATATCATTTGCCTTACTTTCTTAATATATGAAATGCCAGATCTCCCTCAACAATCTGCTCAACAATTCTCCCCAGTGTCAAGGAAAACGAAAACTTCAATTAATAATCTTGACGTCAATCATTCATTCATCATTAAAACAAAAAACAATCTTACATAATGTGAATAATTAAATGCGGATCAGATAAACATACCCACAAGTAGCAAACTGCAAATAAAACATTACGAATAAAAATTATTCAGCAATTACAATTGCTCAGGTTATCACTGAATCAGTCGACCTGAAAAATTTCGACAGACGTTGTCTTAAAGAATTCAGAACATAGACGGCCTTCGGAGACATCTTGTATACCGTTTCGTGATTACTATTTCACAAAATATTTGTAGTCAGTTCCATTGTAGCCGATACTACGGTGAACAAATGTGTTTTAGTATCCATATTAACAATGAATTTCGGGAGTTCCTGGTACTTGTAGGTAGAGAACTGATTACCTGCCACATGTAGGCGAGCAGGGCGTCCTTGTTCTTGTACCACTCCTCCTCGAGCGTGTCGGCACTGGGGTACTTCTCGCAGCCCAGCTCCAGCGTGATCTCGAAGTCATTGGTCGCCAGGTAGTTGAAGTCCTGCATACCTGAAACACCAGACCCGTGATGCAGAAACGCTTGTTGTCTCAACTATAACCAACAAACAGCTGTTTAACAGTTTTTGTTTGTTTTTGTTTTATACTATTGAAATGAAAATTAAAGTAACATTCTTTTGTCTTCTTATTATTGTTATTAATTTAATTGCGATGAAGCTAACGTTCTGGTGGCAATTCCCAAAGTCATCTAATTCCTTTTTTTTAAAAAATATCTTTTATAACTGGAATGTTAAATTCCTCCTCCAATTACTTTTCCGATTTACAAATTTTAATCTTAAATTCATTAAGCGTTTTTGGTAAATTATTCATCACTTCACTTGGTAATTTGTTCCATTCCCTGATACCCTTACTAACAAAAAGATAATTTTCCCACTCCCTTATGCATGAAATTGAGCGCCAGTTTGTGACTATGGTCGCCGTTCCCCTTCCATGCACTATTCCTAATTCTTTTGACCAATATCCCTCCAGCCCTTATCACCAACATATGCCCTGTACATTTCCAGCACTCTCTTCACCTTCCTCATTTCCTCCAATGACTCCCAATCCAGCTGCTTTATCATATCAGTTACTGACTGGGTCCTGTGATAATTTGCACAAACAAATCTAGCTGCTCTTCTTTGCGCACCCTCCATCTTCTTATTTGATAACCAAACTATGGGTCCCAAGCTACACCACTATATTCAACCAATGGTCAGAAAAACTTTTTCTAATCAAATTCCCTAACTTCTCTGGTATATCCTCCTATCATCCTCTCCAGTAAATGAAAGATTTTGTAACTTTTTTCTGCCACCTACCTAATGTGCCCAGTTGAGTTTGTTATCAAACGTTATGCCAAGGTATTTACACTTCAAGCTTTTGACAAGCAATTCTGACCCCATCCTATAACCATAATTAACCTTTAGTTTTTTTTATCTGTGTACCTAATAAGCTGGCTCCTCTTGGCATTCATCTTCATTCCATGCTAACCTACCCATTTAGATATTCTATCCAGGTCACCATGGAGCTGTTCACATTCTTCTCGTGTTTTGATCCTATTGTATCATCTGCAAAAAACCTAAATTCTGACCGTAACCCATCAACATAATAATTAATTAGCATAATAAACAGCAACGGTCCCCATACACTACCCTGAGGCACTCCCATATTTACTTCAACCTGTTTTGATAATGTTTCGTATTTCCTACTCTGAAATATCTTGCATATAGCCCACCATCCGAGTTTCACACGAATATCCTTGCCTGAAGCCATGTTGACGAGATTTACTAACACGTTTCTTTCCTCACAGACATTTCTGATATAGTTGCAGATCAATCTCTCCATCATTTTGTTTATCACTGACGTGAAAGTAATTGACATGTCATTTTCAACCAGGATTTAAAAAAAAAACTAGTTGTTGATAATAAATCCATTTCCAAACGTCACAGGCAATAGCTTAAAAGGCACGTTTTGAAAATTATCAGTTAATGGCCAACCTGCGCATTAGACTCTGCGTGTCACTCACCTCCCTGCACGCTGTACCAGGCGGCGCCGTTGGTGATGCCGCCCTGTGAATCAACCTGTTGACTCTGCGTGTCACTCACCTCCCTGCACGCTGTACCAGGCGGCGCCGTTGGTGATGCCGCCCTGTGAATCAACCTGTTGACTCTGCGTGTCACTCACCTCCCTGCACACTGTACCAGGTGGCCCCGTTGGTGATGCCGCCCTGTGAATCAACCTGTTGACTCTGCGTGTCACTCACCTCCCTGCACGCTGTACCAGGCGGCCCCGTCGGTGATGCCGCCCTGTGAATCAACCTGTTGACTCTGCGTGTCACTCACCTCCCTGCACGCTGTACCAGGCGGCCCCGTTGGTGATGCCGCCCTGTGAATCAACCTGTTGACTCTGCGTGTCACTCACCTCCCTGAACGCTGTACCAGGCGGCCCCGTTGGTGATGCCGCCCTGTGAATCAACCTGTTGACTCTGCGTGTCACTCACCTCCCTGCACGCTGTACCAGGCGGCCCCGTTGGTGATGCCGCCCTGTGAATCAACCTGTTGACTCTGCGTGTCACTCACCTCCCTGCACGCTGTACCAGGCGGCCCCGTTGGTGATGCCGCCCTGTGAATCAACCTGTTGACTCTGCGTGTCACTCACCTCCCTGCACACTGTACCAGGCGGCCCCGTTGGTGATGCCGCCCTGTGAATCAACCTGTTGACTCTGCGTGTCACTCACCTCCCTGCACACTGTACCAGGCGGCCCCGTTGGTGATGCCGCCCTGTGAATCAACCTGTTGACTCTGCGTGTCACTCACCTCCCTGCACGCTGTACCAGGCGGCGCCGTTGGTGATGCCGCCCTGTGAATCAACCTGTTGACTCTGCGTGTCACTCACCTCCCTGCACACTGTACCAGGCGGCGCCGTTGGTGATGCCGCCCTGTGAATCAACCTGTTGACTCTGCGTGTCACTCACCTCCCTGCACACTGTACCAGGCGGCCCCGTTGGTGATGCCGCCCTGTGAATCAACCTGTTGACTCTGCGTGTCACTCACCACCCTGCACGCTGTACCAGGCGGCCCCGTTGGTGATGCCGCCCTGTGAATCAACCTGTTGACTCTGCGTGTCACTCACCTCCCTGCACACTGTACCAGGCGGCCCCGTTGGTGATGCCGCCCTGTGAATCAACCTGTTGACTCTGCGTGTCACTCACCTCCCTGCACGCTGTACCAGGCGGCCCCGTTGGTGATGCCGCCCTGTGAATCAACCTGTTGACTCTGCGTGTCACTCACCTCCCTGCACGCTGTACCAGGCGGCCCCGTTGGTGATGCCGCCCTGTGAATCAACCTGTTGACTCTGCGTGTCACTCACCTCCCTGCACGCTGTACCAGGCGGCCCCGTTGGTGATGCCGCCCTGTGAATCAACCTGTTGACTCTGCGTGTCACTCACCTCCCTGCACGCTGTACCAGGCGGCGCCGTTGGTGATGCCGCCCTGTGAATCAACCTGTTGACTCTGCGTGTCACTCACCTCCCTGCACGCTGTACCAGGCGGCGCCGTTGGTGATGCCGCCCTGTGAATCAACCTGTTGACTCTGCGTGTCACTCACCTCCCTGCACGCTGTACCAGGCTGCCCCGTTGGTGATGCCGCCCTGTGAATCAACCTGTTGACTCTGCGTGTCACTCACCTCCCTGCACGCTGTACCAGGCGGCGCCGTTGGTGATGCCGCCCTGTGAATCAACCTGTTGACTCTGCGTGTCACTCACCTCCCTGCACACTGTACCAGGCGGCCCCGTTGGTGATGCCGCCCTGTGAATCAACCTGTTGACTCTGCGTGTCACTCACCTCCCTGCACGCTGTACCAGGCGGCCCCGTTGGTGATGCCGCCCTGTGAATCAACCTGTTGACTCTGCGTGTCACTCACCTCCCTGCACACTGTACCAGGCGGCCCCGTTGGTGATGCCGCCCTGTGAATCAACCTGTTGACTCTGCGTGTCACTCACCTCCCTGCACGCTGTACCAGGCGGCCCCGTTGGTGATGCCGCCCTGTGAATCAACCTGTTGACTCTGCGTGTCACTCACCTCCCTGCACGCTGTACCAGGCGGCCCCGTTGGTGATGCCGCCCTGTGAATCAACCTGTTGACTCTGCGTGTCACTCACCTCCCTGCACGCTGTACCAGGCGGCGCCGTTGGTGATGCCGCCCTGTGAATCAACCTGTTGACTCTGCGTGTCACTCACCTCCCTGCACGCTGTACCAGGCGGCCCCGTTGGTGATGCCGCCCTGTGAATCAACCTGTTGACTCTGCGTGTCACTCACCTCCCTGCACGCTGTACCAGGCGGCCCCGTTGGTGATGCCGCCCTGTGAATCAACCTGTTGATTCTGCGTGTCACTCACCTCCCTGCACACTGTACCAGGCGGCCCCGTTGGTGATGCCGCCCTGTGAATCAACCTGTTGACTCTGCGTGTCACTCACCTCCCTGCACGCTGTACCAGGCGGCCCCGTTGGTGATGCCGCCCTGTGAATCAACCTGTTGACTCTGCGTGTCACTCACCTCCCTGCACGCTGTACCAGGCGGCCCCGTTGGTGATGCCGCCCTGTGAATCAACCTGTTGACTCTGCGTGTCACTCACCTCCCTGCACGCTGTACCAGGCGGCGCCGTTGGTGATGCCGCCCTGTGAATCAACCTGTTGACTCTGCGTGTCACTCACCTCCCTGCACGCTGTACCAGGCGGCCCCGTTGGTGATGCCGCCCTGTGAATCAACCTGTTGACTCTGCGTGTCACTCACCTCCCTGCACGCTGTACCAGGCGGCGCCGTTGGTGATGCCGCCCTGTGAATCAACCTGTTGACTCTGCGTGTCACTCACCTCCCTGCACGCTGTACCAGGCGGCCCCGTTGGTGATGCCGCCCTGTGAATCAACCTGTTGACTCTGCGTGTCACTCACCTCCCTGCACGCTGTACCAGGCGGCCCCGTTGGTGATGCCGCCCTGTGAATCAACCTGTTGACTCTGCGTGTCACTCACCTCCCTGCACACTGTACCAGGCGGCCCCGTTGGTGATGCCGCCCTGTGAATCAACCTGTTGACTCTGCGTGTCACTCACCCCCTGCACGCTGTACCAGGCGGCCCCGTTGGTGATGCCGCCCTGTGAATCAACCTGTTGACTCTGCGTGTCACTCACCTCCCTGCACGCTGTACCAGGCGGCCCCGTTGGTGATGCCGCCCTGTGAATCAACCTGTTGACTCTGCGTGTCACTCACCTCCCTGCACGCTGTACCAGGCGGCGCCGTTGGTGATGCCGCCCTGTGAATCAACCTGTTGACTCTGCGTGTCACTCACCTCCCTGCACGCTGTACCAGGCGGCCCCGTTGGTGATGCCGCCCTGTTTGCCGAAGCTGAAGGAGCGCCCCGGGTCACACCCCGGTCGGCTCTTGTTCGCCATGGTAGCGTGGTTCAAGGCGTACGACTGCGCCAGGTACCTGCAACAGAACACAACGGTAATAACTAAACACATTAATTAGTATTCATCAAGCACATGTCAATATTCTAGTGATGAGCGGTAATGCACTGGCCTCGCATTCCGGAGGACGTGAGTTCGAATTCCAGTCCTGAAATACAGATTTGGATTTTCCAGTTTCCCTCAAATGACTCCAGCCGAATGCCGGGATGGTTCCTTCGAAAAGGCCACGGCCGAATGCCTTTCCCGCAGTCCTCTTCCGACTCTAATGACCTCGACAGCAACGTTGCGTAAAGCAAAACAAAAAATTTGCGATATCTTTCCACGCCTCATCACCAATATACTCTTTGTCCCCTCCCATTCTCTTCACCCTCTTCCTGTCTTCCATTGAATTCCAACCCAGCTCCTTTACAATTTCAGTCACTGATTGTGTTGTGCGGTAATTCACAAAGATAACTTTAGCAGCCCTCCTTTGAACCTCCTCCAACTCCTGTATTAGATACCAAAAATGTGGGTACAATACTACACCATCATATTCAACCAACGGCCTGACCAAAGGTTTTGTAGCCAGTTCATCTGCTACATCGTGTTAACATAGGTGAGAACTTCACGTAAATTAGTGTGGTATAAACAGGCGACTGAGAGGAATAGAGATCATCACAAGAAAGTACAGAACAAAAAATGAAAACATCAAGGAGGAATCAAAAGTCGAAGCATTTGAAAAAACTTAAAAGATAAAAAGATTGCAGTGGTTCAGGAATCTCTTGAGAAGGGGAGAGGAGAGTGCCAAAGGTAGCGCTCTTGAGCAAAGAGAAGGGAAAGAGACCTATTGAAAGATTACTGACAAGGTGGATAGACCACGCAAATAAAGACATAGAAGGGAAGGGAGCTGATTGGAGACAAGTGGTGGAGGAAGAAACTTGCAGCAACCGTCAGATATGAAGGTGATATGCCGGATGACACGCAAAAGCAGAAATCCCAGATAATAATGATGACGCTGAGTTTGGAAGAAAACGCATCAGCCAGAACATTTTCCGACATTTTGGGTATCAAATATGGAGTTGGAGTGAATGCAACGGAGGCAGCTAGATTTGTTTGTGGAAATTAATATAGAATAAAATCGGTAACTGAAAGGAGCTGGGCTTTTAGTGAATGGAAGACAGGAGGAGGATGAAGAGAGTGCTGGGAGTGTACAAGACGTAAATTGGAGATCAGGCTGGGATGGATAATGGAAGAAGAATTAGGAGTAGTGCATAGAAGAGATGACCATAACAACAAGCTGGCACATGATTCGTATTTAAGTGAGTGCAAAAATTTTCTTTTGTAGGGAAGGGAGCTACGGATTGGAATAAATCACCAAGGGAAGTGTTGCATGAAGGTAGTGGCTATAAGTATCTATTTAACATCTATATTACACCCTCTAATTCACAGATATAAAAATAAACTCAAATTAATTTACCTATGATATGGTAAAAATAAAATTCAAGATTCAGCCTCAACACGATATATAACTGAAGAAATTACAAAGTTGTATGAAAGAATAAAAATAGAACTGCGATACAAAGACCCAAGGTAACAGCACCCAGGAGTAAGCATATCCCTGCTATGGCACTAATTTAAAGTACCGCAACATTATACCAAAAATCGCACATAGCGGATGGACCAGTCATGACGGTTAACGAAAGTGGATGTGGAAAGTCACTGAAAACCACTACATGAAAGATCCCAAGGATATCCTAACACACAGCATCATGGATATATCCCTCGGTTTGTATTTACGGGCAAGGACTCAACAAAACATTTATATACATCAAAGAATAAATAAGATTGAAAACCGTGAACAGTGCTGACCGGAAGGTGTCGTCGTCGGGCGTCTTGGAGTACTCCGTGGAGGCTCCTGAGCGGCTGTAGTCGTAAGGATAGTTGGCCACCAGGTCTCCGCCGTGCAGGTTGGCGGACAGCACGAACGGCACCTGCATGATCAGCCGCATCACGGCCCGCGTCTCCGGCTGGATCTGCAACAGCGCGCGTCAGGCCGAGTGGACGGAGCCATCAGCAAGGTCGAGCGTAAAAGCCGACCTTGACTCGGAATGCAGATTTCAGAGGATCATTAGAGTTGAACAACTGCAGCGTACCATATATCATTACAAGGTTTAATTTACACAATGGCTCAGGTAACTCAGTAAGATGCGAAATAACTGTTATATGATCAGGAACGAGGTAGTCAATCAGCTGACTGATTAAATCCTTTCTATCGTGTGACGAGCGTGTCTCGAGGCCCTCAGGTTGCCCATTTCCCCGACAGGAGTAGCTTTCGATAAAGCTCTCCGGCCATCCTGATCTGGGTTTTCGCAGATCACTCCAAGCGAATGGGATAGTTCCTCACAATAGCCCATAGGCGCCTCCTGCCATATCCCGTATACCCCTTCCATACTATTATCCTTTCGGATGCGTGTAATGTACCCTCTGCCACACACTTTTAGTGAATCGCGAAGTAATAGTAATAGTAACAGAGACCACCAGGTTACTGGGTGCTGCCTCATGATGGCTGCCTTCGACGAGCTCTCCAATGACTACCACCGAGCGGGGCGGTGTAACGGTTAGCGTTCTGGCCTCGCATTCGGGAGGACGGCGGTTCGAATCCCCGTCCGGGCATCCAGATTTGGGTTTTCCATGGTTTCCCCAAATCACTCCAGGCAAATGCCGGGACGCTTCCTTCAAAAGGCCATGGCCGAATTCCTTCCCATTCCTTGCCCCCATCCTTTCCCGTCTCTAAAGACCTCGATGTTAAAAAGAGACGTAAAGCAATTACAAAAAAAAAAAAAAAAAAAAAAAAAAAAAAAAAAAAATTCCAATGACTACCAAGTTGTCAGGTAGTTTTTGACCACGGCTAGGGGTCGCGTGTATATGTGTTCTGTGAGATGACGAACTGATATGGTGGGATTCCGGCTCTTCTATTTCTCATGAACCTCCGCTAGAAACTTACCGTTGTGCTCTTTGAGGCTGAGTCCCGAAACCACCACCGTGGATCGGCGACCACAGCCCGAAGGCTAGAAATTGGTGTGAGTTCTAACTACATGAACAAAAGACGAGACTTGCAATCGAACCAATTTATTGGCTTTCAAGACCGAGTAATAGAGTTTATTCCGAATTATCAAAGCTCCAAAAAAATGGTAGTGAGTTGTGCACACTTAAATAGTTCACTGTTAGGCCCCGGATGGGAGGTCAATGAGAGGTGAATGGGAAGTGGTGGATACTGTATGAACCGAGTGAGTGTTATCAGAGATACAAACCCCGATCTCCCATCATAGTTCCAGCCGTGGCGGGGCATTTCAACCAGTCCTTGCCCGTGCTGTCGGCGTTCCATGTCCCACGGCAATGCCCTGTGTTTGTTGGCAGCGCAAGCTCGCCGTGCTCGTTTAATCCCCTTGTAATTAATTATTTTTTTGGTGAAATAACCATGGGCTATGATATACGTTCCCACCCGAACACTTCAAGTGGAGCTTCAAGGCAGTGGTACACAGCTGTCACGCCACGTGATCTCATGTTATATTGCGAAATATCACGTGATATACGGAAAGTGTGTGACATTGTTTGGAAAGGTTATCTTATAAATCAGGTGCACTCTTGAGTCAAGTCACTCTCACCTCATATGACGGACCTCGAGAGAGATATCACGTCTTAATTTTCTCTTCGTGTGCGCGTTTTGGACTGATGTGAGGTCACGGCTTCGATCCCTCCCAATTGTTTTCTGACTTAGTATTAACAATCGACGATTTTTTTTTTTTTTTATTTTTTTATTGCAAAGATGAGCGAAGATAAATCTTTATGTAATCACAGACCACCGGATTATCAAGATCAACTTTTGTGACAAGCAGCTTGCGATGAAACTTAAATGTATCTGGAATATCTTTTATTTCTCTACTGATGCTATTCACTTCGCTGTTCAGTTGATGCTATTGTACTGTTAGGATATTTTAGCATAGATGTTATTAATACGTTAGGACATTTTTAACACAAATAATGTATAATTACGTGAGCTAAAATAGGGGCAGCCGTCGAAATTTCAGCCGAGGGGGGAGGAGGGGGTCGACGGAAATCCCACAGCAACTTTTTATTTCAGATTGCCACGCTTCAAACAACAGCAGAGCTATATATATAAAAGGGGGGTCTCATCAGATATCACCAGAAGGGGATACAGATTTACAAAAAAAAAAAAAAAAACCTCACGTAATTTATGGATGCCCCTAACTAAAAAATATAAAATATACCAACATCTATACTGTTTCAAGAACGGCGCGTGGAACGTAGTTCACCATATTTCAGAATTGACTCCAGAGGATTTTGGGCGTTATTTATGTTGAATCACTGGACTGAAAGGTTTTCTTTATGGAAAACCGAAAGCGGGGGCCACACTACAGAGTTCGCAAGTGCATAGTGAGCAGTGTGCTAGTGCCCGTATCCCAGATCAGGAGTGTTTCGAACGGAGATGAGCTCGCGCTTCGGAGAATGTGAATGGATTAACATCTGGTCAACTTTCAAACAAATCCAAAATTTCCAGAGTGACAGCGGAAATGTGTGAGAATATCATGAATAAGCTTTCTCCTTGTCCCTGGTCCTTGCAGTACCTGACACGGGGTTAGCTGGTTCCAGTCCTGGTGAAGGAAGCATTTTCCTTCATCAGGATTTGGCCCGCATGGTAAAAGACGGGGTGGCGCCTATTTCCTGATCACCAGATCGTACACCAAAGTCTGGGGTTAGATACCAAACTCCTCTATGATGCGTGTGCAGGGTATAGTTGATGGCGAATCGTCCGGCGGATGGCGACGTTGAGCTTGGTATTCTTCGAGAGAGTAGGCCTGAATGATCGGCACCTGGTTTCATCATCCTCTTTGATCGGCTTATTCCTTCCATGTTAAGTTGGCAAACCCTTAGTGAAGGTCCAAGGGTTCTTGCCTTTTGGTTCTGATAAGAACCGTTAGGTGACATGAGGATTACTGTGCTCTGGTTGCCAGGAGATCCTGTAGGATTGTCTGGCAGGCCGACTGTGTAGACTATTTAGCCGTGCAAGCACGTTGCCCAGGGTGTCCCACGAGGAGGCTAGTCTACTTTACACTTGCACATCAGCACTGAGTCTTGTATATTCTGCAGCTGAGTACTGCTCATCTGTCTGGATAAATACCGCCCACGTCAAAAAGATCGACACAGTTTTAAACCAGACAATGCGGATAATTAGCGGATGTATTAAGACCACTCCACTGTACTGGCTACCTGTTTTGTGCAACATCGAACCGCCTACAATAAGACGACACAATCTCCTAATTGCCCAGTATAATAAGATCTGTGATAACTTGGATCTGCCCATCCATGACGACATGGATAATATGTTTGTGAGACTTAAATCGAGAAATCCAAGTGTAAAAAACTGTAAAACAGATTATATCTGATAATTTTAATGGGAGAGAAGCTTGGAAATTGGAGTGGATAGCCTCAGCCCCACCAGAATGGCACTCCCTGTTCGACAGTCAACAGGCACTAAAGGGACTCGACCTTCCTCGCAAGAGCTGGGCAGCTCTTAACAGAGTTAGGACTGGTCATGGAAGATCTGCTTCATCTTTGTATACATGGGGAATGAGAGATTCACCGAGATGCGACTGTGGTAAGGGAAAACAAACCATCCGCCACGTGACATTTGACTGCCCACTTCGAGCATTCAGGGGATCACCAATTGATTTTATTAACATTTCAAATGAAGCTTTAGATTGGCTACACCATATTAATTTTGAATTTTAATTGTAATTTAATGTTAAATTGTATTATTTTTGTGCAATGGCCACAAGCTAAATAAATAAATAAATCATCCTCTTCTTCCATTTTTCAATCATTAACAACACAAATAACGCACTACAGTTAACGCACACATATACAGTCATCCATATAATAAAGTAACACGTTCACATGGTTCCATCACTGCTGAAGGCAAAGAAAACCAGCCCCGTTTAAATTTCTCAAGAATGCAACCATGGAGGAGTAGCTCCCCGCCAGTGATCCTGGGCGAACAGCCATCAAAACCCATCCAGATATCTACACCAACACCATCTACGAGGTGATGGTTATGAAAATTAACGAGAAGGGGAAAAAAGAAGAGAGTACGATAAGAAGAGTGCAGGTTAAAACAGACCCTCCACCATCACACCACATCCCGTTTTGTTAGTAAAGCAGTCACCACCAAGGTAGCCCAGGCTCCAATGACGTCTTACCTCGAGGCAGTACGAATCAAGCCGGTTGAACACGTCACGTACCACCCTTTTGCGATGCTTCATGGGACACTACAAACAAATTAATTACATTTCAAAAGCGGTTCGATGTTCTTTGTATTTTAGCACTATTGTCCTGCAAGGATACAGTAGTGCACAAATAACTTAGCAGCGTCATTAAGCTTGTAATAGTCCTTATTTAGTGGTGGATAGTTCGCAAGCAGTAAATTTAAGAACTTTACTGTTTTACGTAGTCACCCGAACAGTAAAATATTACTCACCATTTTATCAGAAGCTATCGCAAAAATATATCGAACTGATAGCTTCCCAAATATAACCACCGTATTTATTTCATATAACATTACTGTTGTATCAAAACATTACTATGCATTTAATATTTGATATCTTTTATTCGTTTGTTTTTTTTTTATCAGAGGAGTATAACGTAATGCTTTAATTGCGACACGCGTGGGCAGGATCAATTTTATAAGACTTATAAAAAATGAATTTATATGAAGTCAAAAATTCACTGTTCAATTTTCGTTGTCCCGTGCCGAAGTTCCACACTTTAGAAACGGGTGTTGAATCGAAATTATATGAATTGATTTTTTATTTTGCGATATAAAATACTATGAAGTATTAAGATGCAGTAGTGAATTGAAGTTGTATCTCCGACGCACCATGGGATATATATGTTAGCAAAAACCCATTATTGCAGACTTTGTTGTGTATTTATAAACTTGTTGAACGTGTTTAGTGTGCTAATTTAAACGTGTATGGTACTAACTGAAATACTGAATGGAGTAGCCGTCGAAGAAACATCACGTCACTTTTACCGTATTCTACGGATAAAACTTCCAATTATAAATAAACAATATAGTGTGTAGTTCCAAATCAACGATTCATCAGAAGCGGAGAATTTAAACTTTAAAATGGTCGTTCTGGGTAGCAGATAGTTGAGTACAGCTCCTCCAGCTGAGGGATAACTTTCGCGGTTCCAGCTGATTGATGTAATCGGCGACTGTTAAGTAATTCTAAGAAGAAAACTTCGAATTAATGTGCACTTACAAAGTAACAATTCATAATAAGCGGAGAAGTTAATCCAGTGTTGTTGTAGGACATTTTTCCGCAGTTGCTCAGTAAATTAAATGATAAAATAAAGTCAACGCAACTGTTTTTGTAGCTTTAATGCCGTACGCGTTTCCCCTATCATAGAGGCATCATCAGCGACGAATCTATTTTAAAATTTTATATTGAGTATTACAAACTTATTCTATGATGTATAACCTAGTTCTAAATTGTAACATTTTCTGATTATTTACAACGTACTATTTACATTAGTGGTTTCCAGGTTCGTAACCACACATCTCTGCTTTTTCTCCAAAGCATGTTTCCGCTAAAGCCATTTGTCTTGGCTGCTGCAGATTGGATGTAAACATTGCGTATATTACAACTCGCTTATTTACGGTGGCCATCTTGTTTTCTTAATGTACATGGTTGGGCGGACAGCGCCAGTTTTGAAATTGCGTGGGCGCGTGATGTTTAGCTGTTTTGTTTCCAATTTTCTTTCTGTAAGTGTGTAAGTGCATGTATCTGTTAGGATTATTTATTCATTGTTCTTATTGCACTTTCCTTTCTAGTTTGAACGGCGTTTGGTTTGCCATTTTTTATTGCTTTTTGAATTTGATAGTTTTCTTGTAGAGTGGTGGTATTGTGTCTGTGACTGTTGATTGTGAGGATTTGCATATCTGTGTTAATGTCTGTTGGTAAGTAATCATTTTCTATTAGATGTTCAGCGAATGTAGAGTTACTCAATGTTTAAAATAATACCTCATTTATAGATTTTAGCTATGTATGAATGGAGGAAAAGAGTTGTCACGAAGTCTAGAAGTAATATATAAGATCGTGTGGTAGTTACACCTAAATCTCTGGAATGTTGCATTCAGATGAGTATAGTCTTTGTAGACACGTACCGGGTCTGAGAAGCTGTCGAGCTGCTGCAGGAGGTGGTTGTTGCGAGCCAGGTTGAAGCGCTCGTTGTTGAACATGATGCGGTCCAGGTCCGGGAAGTTGCGGTTGAGGTCGATACTGTTGTTGTTGCTACGACCAATCAGGAAGTCGGTGCCGCCCTGTAAAGTACAAACAAAACAAAGTGGTCATCAGGCGCTCGGCTGCGATTTGCCATTCTGAAAAAAAAAATCGTTTTTACGAAGGGACAGTAACCGACACCAGATGTACAACTTGAAAACAACATTCGCCGGAAGCAAAATCCATTTATTTATTTATGTAATGGAGGTAGTCATTCTGTTAATAACAGTAGAAGTAATAGTAGTAAAGTAGTCTGACATTAGAAGTTAAATAAAATTACCTTGCATTCAATATTAATAAAGTGAATACGTTAAATGCATAAGATATAAGTATATATGCACGTAAAATGAAGAAAATAAGCGCCCAAATTAGATTCTATGTGCTGGGTTATGTTGTATATGGGAAAATAAATAAGTAAAATCGATTGCATACAAAACAGTAGTACGACCTCACTTGGAATATTGTTCTTCTGTGTAGGCCCCCATCAACGAAGGCATTCAAGAAGGTTCAAGAAAGAACTTCCAGATTCGTGACAGGTATATGTAGCTCGAAGGAAAGCGTAAGAATGATATTGAATGAGTTGGTTGGGAAAACCTGGAATACCATTGGCGCTGTGAGAAGCTAATTCGTAAGTTCATGACAAGTTTATTTCCGGATGACAGCAAACACCTTTTATTACCAGCAACATTCATATCCAGGAATGACACCGATTCTTCTTGTAACTCATTTTTTCATGCATGAGTCATAAGAAAACAGAATAGAAAGTTTTATAGAATACCGCAGGAGCTGTCTCGAAAAATCGCTTCGGCCATACTGATCTATGTTTTCAATGATTTATCTGCGTCACTCCCAGGAGAATGCCTGGATGGGTTCTTAAGATAGTCCATATATCCCTTCCAATGTATACATATTTACACATTAGGATAAGTGCAACGAACCCTCCGCCACCTAGCTTTTAGTTAATCGTGGAGTAACCATGATAGTAATGACTAAGCAGGGCTCGAACCAGTGGTCCTCGGAAAGGGAATCAACGCGTTAGTCTACACGCTGCAGGAGCTGGCTGACTATCTGTTAATCACAATCTGTTTGTTCTGGTAAAATCAGTAGAAACCCCGTACGGTGTTGAATTTATGTCGTACAAACATAATCATCTAATTTAAACTAAAATAGTAATCTAACATAGAGAAACTTTTGGAGAAGTCATGAGAATTGCTTATATAGCTTACTGAATGCAGAACGCCGTAAGTTAGGAACGTACTCAGTTTATTTGAGAAATCAGTTAATTTTTTGAATTTATAGATACCCTCCAATAAGGCTAGGTGTATTAAAGCTTTAACACTCTGGATTACGAAGGTTCGTTGGACCTAGGTTTAAATTCCGTGATCCGCTTACCAGACGTTCAAATAACGGTTTTTAGGCAGTTTGGCGCAATCCCCTAGACGAATTCTTGAACCGCACCCAACTTCCGCATTATAAACTACACATTTCACAAACAATAAGTACACATATCACAGAAAACATAAGTTACACAGATGACAACACTTGCACTCGTCCCATTCCTCCAAGAACTGACGTTCTCCTGTTCTAAGTACACAGTGGAAACATTGGGAAAATTCTTAATTACAAGCCAAGATGAGAATCAAGGCTCTGTGTGATCCAGCAGGGTCCATTCGCAAGCAGAAGTGTGCAATTTCGGCATAGGTCCACAGACTGCATTGCTATCAATTACTGAAGTGATGCTCTGTTAATATTCTATGCTGAAGTGAGAAAGTCAGCCGTTAAGACGGAGCCACAGGCACAGACACGACGTGATGCCGCATTTAGGAGTTCTTCTCAACTAATAGAAGTTTGCTAGAAAACTGTGTCAGAACAGTGTAAGCAAACAATAGAATGTGCAATTCCAAATTAACAATTCAGTACAAGTGGAGAACTTAATCTTCAAAGAGCTACCTCATGTATCAATTTTCGCTACGTATGAAGTGAGAAAAGAGTTTAGTCACGAAAAATCAGTTTGCAGAAATAATATACAGTGATATTTGTGTGTGAACTGTGGGAATTGCTTAGTGGCTAATATTTGTTTGAAGTTGATTATACCGAGTCCTGACTCGTTCAACCTTCCATTCCCCTCCCCTCCCCTCCCCTCCCCAAAAATGAAAAAAATAAGATTCAGTGTTTAAATTAAATACTCAAAGAAGTGTATAGACAAAATAACAAAGAGAGCTTATTAGTGTGAACGTATTTACAGTGCCTCTTTGATGTCATAATACAATCACTCTGAATGCTGTGTTTGTCATTTTCGGTAATAGATACAAAATAGTGTTTGCATTGGATCTAAATGATCTCGGCTACTTCTAGCCCCTGAAGCTGTCGCTACCAAAGCGACCGTTGTGTGCGGCGGGTTGCTTCCCAACCACGCAGGCGCTCTGATGACGTAAACTGTGTCCCGGCCGCCCGTAGATCCACTGTGTTTTGACGTAAGGTGACCATGGTATGAAAGAATACTGATACCGTATTCATCGTTGTAGTTTAGTATTAGTTCTGAGAAAGAGATGTTGACACTGGAAAGAACACAAAAGGAGACTTGATTTTCGAAATTATTACTACTAGAGACTGATCTTCAACAAACTATAATATTCTTAGCGGTATTCAAGAGGTAATACATTTCCACTATTCTTCGGCTATGCCAGTAATAATACGGCTACTACGACAAACATTTAAACGCATACTTTACTGGTAGCTGAATATCACCACTTGATAGTAGCTCCTGTGGTCGTAATAACGCGGTGACAGGGTTTTTAATTGGCTGCGTATTCCGTCCCTATCATAGCCGCTTTAACCTAACCCGATAATCCTACCTGGTGCAGAGGACCTCCAGTTTAACGTCGAATCCGAACCACGGAAGCGTACAGGCTTACTTTACATTACACAGTAGCCTGTGCCAGAGCTGAAGTTCGTGTTAAGGGCCTTTGAAAATCCCCACTTTGACAGGGATTCGAACCGGGGGCTTTTGGTCTCCAGTCAGACGCGTTAACCTCTTAGCTACCAAACCGCTCACACCACTTGACGAAGCCATTTAAATGGGGATAACTGTCTGGCCGAGCAATTCGGTTAATAGTGTGTTTTTTTAAATGGCTTCCGTGAGTTAGTCGCAATCGGTGTAGCATCGTATGGCTTCAGCGACGGAAGATATGGCTTTAGTTCCATACCCATTGCGGTAGAGGAAGAGGACGTAGTTTCATAATCATCGTATAGAAAAGTTTTGAAATCTAAGTGTGTATACCCAGAGCTGTTGGCAGTCGAGACCACAAATTATTTGATTTTTCGAGGTGTCCGTGTTAAAGTAGAGTTACAGTAAAAATGGACTCTTGTTGTCGGCAACATCCGTGAGATCCAGGCGCCTAGAATATTCAAGCTTGCAAGCGTGGTGGGTGAGCAGTAACGCTCTGGCCTATCAGTCGGGAGGACGTTCGTTCCAATCCAGGTTCGTTCATCCAGATTGATGCCGGGACGTTCTCTTGAAATGGTCATCGCCGGAATTCCTTCCCGTTCCTTGTCCTCATTCCTTAGCCGCCTCTAAATACCTCAGTTCCCACGAGGAGCGGAATATAGTGTGAGGCGCACATTTTGGGTATCCAACGCAGAAGTTGGAGGGGTGCAAAAGAGGGAAAATAGATCCGTTTGTGAGAATTAAGGCAGATTGCAACCAATAATTGACATGATAAAGAAACTGCATTGAAAGTCATTGGAAGACAGGAACAGTATGACGCTGGGTGTGTACCAAGCGTATGTTTGTGATGAGGCTTGCAAGGATATTGGAAATGATGCATAAGGGTGCGTAAGGAATTGGAATAATTTTCCTGCTTAGGTCAGAGACTCACGGACTGGAATATATTACCAAGAGAAGCACTGATACATTAAAAATAAATAAAAAATAAAAAAAACACTAAATGAGGAGTGGGTAGTGTAGGGAAATTGCCACCGGAGAATATACTCCATCACAATTAAATGAAATTATTATTAGGTGTAGCCTGGTATTTTTCAATTTTATTTAATTGCGATGCACAATTTCGATACGCACCCTCTTTCCACCTATCTTTAGCCTTTAGTAATTTCAACTTTAAATTATTTTAGCATTTTTGGTAAATTATTAAACATTTCTCTTGGTTATTTATTTCAACTCCACACCCTCTTACATACGAAGGAAATATTTTCTACACTCTGATGCCTGATACCGAGTTTGTAAGGAAGGTCATCTTTTCCCTTCCACGCACCTCTCCTAATTCATCCATAAATAACTTTCCACGCCTCATCACCAGTATACTCCTTGAACACTCCCATGACTCTCTTCACCTCCTCCCGTCTTCCAATGAATTCAATTACACCTGCTTTATCGTATCAGTTACTGATTAGAGCGGCCTGGTGTTTCAGCGGTTAAGGAGTCTGATTGGAGATCGAAAGATCACCGGTTCGAATCCCTGTCTCAGCGGGGATTTTGAAAAACGCTAAATCCAACTTTTACCTCTGGTACAGCTTGCTGTGTAATGCGAAGCAAGCCATAATGCATCCGTGGTTCGGAATCCACGTTAAACTGTAGGTCCCCTGTACCCGGTAGGATTGTCGGGTTAGGTTAAGGCGGCTACGGCAGGGGCGGAATGCGCAGTCAGTAGTAACCCTGTTGCAAGGTCATACGACCACACGGATTTATTACTATTATTATAAAGTTACTGATTGTGTTCTGTGGTAATTTATAGAGACAAATCAAGAAGACCTTCTTTGCACCCCCTCCAATTACTGTATTTGATACCCACAATGTGGGTACCATTGTACACCATAGTATTCAAGTAATGGAGTGACCAGATTTTTTTTAACCCAATTCCATTATTTTTCTGGCACATCCCCTCAACACCCTCTCCAACAAGTGAAGGGTTTTGAAACCTTCTTCCTATTTCCTGTACAAAGTGTGCTGCCCAATTGAGTCTGCAATCAAATGCTACGCCAGAGTATTTACATTTCAAGTTTTTAACAAGCAATACTTTATTCTGACTTTATTTATTATTATTATTATATCGTTTATTCCGCTAAAGAGCGCGTGGAAACATTAATTTGCATGATTCTTCTTGCTGTTCTTCTTATTTTCCCAAAACCTCCTCATCCTTTCGCTGTGGGCTTGACGTTTCTCTTGTGTCCAAGCATTCCTGAGTTTCAGATTTTTTTGATGTTGGGCTCTTAGGAGCAAATTTATGTAAGGTGATCAATTGTATGTATTCACTGCGTGTAGATGTCAATGGGTCAAGGCTGACTTCTGCGAGGTCCTTCTGGGTTTCTATAAACCAGCGTGCTTTGTTTTGTCGGGGACCGTTGACGATGTGGAAAATATTCTTGGTAAGTCGTGAGTCATCCATTCTGCCTTTATAATGATAATCAATCTTTAGTTTTTGTATATGTGTGTACCTATTAAGCTAATGAGGTGACTGCGTGCTACTGACCGTGTCCGTGGCGAGCTGCCAGCCGTCTGGGTTCATGCTGGGCATGAGGTGGATGCGCGTGGTCCTGTTCAGCCTGGTGACGACGGGGTCCTGCGCGCGGTACCGCTCACACAGGTAGTATTAAGCTAATGAGGTGACTGCGTGCTACTGACCGTGTCCGTGGTGAGCCGTCTGGGTTCATGCTGGGCATGAGGTGGATGCGCGTGGTCCTGATCAGCCTGGTGACGACGGGGTCCTGCGCGCGGTACCGCTCACACAGGTAGAATTAAGCTAATGAGGTGACTGCGTGCTACTGACCGTGTCCGTGGTGAGCCGTCTGGGTTCATGCTGGGCATGAGGTTGATGCGCGTGGTCCTGATCAGCCTGGTGACGACGGGGTCCTGCGCGCGGTACCGCTCACACAGGTAGTATTAAGCTAATGAGGTGACTGCGTGCTACTGACCGTGTCCGTGGTGAGCCGTCGGGGTTCATGCTGGGCATGAGGTGGATGCGCGTGGTCCTGATCAGCCTGGTGACGACGGGGTCCTGCGCGCGGTACCGCTCACACAGGTAGTATTAAGCTAATGAGGTGACTGCGTGCTACTGACCGTGTCCGTGGTGAGCCGTCGGGGTTCATGCTGGGCATGAGGTGGATGCGCGTGGTCCTGATCAGCCTGGTGACGACGGGGTCCTGCGCGCGGTACCGCTCACACAGGTAGTATTAAGCTAATGAGGTGACTGCGTGCTACTGACCGTGTCCGTGGTGAGCCGTCGGGGTTCATGCTGGGCATGAGGTGGATGCGCGTGGTCCTGATCAGCCTGGTGACGACGGGGTCCTGCGCGCGGTACCGCTCACACAGGTAGTATTAAGCTAATGAGGTGACTGCGTGCTACTGACCGTGTCCGTGGTGAGCCGTCGGGGTTCATGCTGGGCATGAGGTGGATGCGCGTGGTCCTGATCAGCCTGGTGACGACGGGGTCCTGCGCGCGGTACCGCTCACACAGGTAGTATTAAGCTAATGAGGTGACTGCGTGCTACAGACCGTGTCCGTGGCGGGTTGCCAGCCGTCTGGGTTCATACTGGGCATGAGGTGGATGCGCGTGGTCCTGATCAGCCTGGTGACGACGGGGTCCTGCGCGCGGTACCGCTCACACAGGTAGTATTAAGCTAATGAGGTGACTGCGTGCTACTGACCGTGTCCGTGGCGAGTTGCCAGCCGTCTGGGTTCATGCTGGGCATGAGGTGGATGCGCGTGGTCCTGATCAGCCTGGTGACGACGGG
>JARYHS010003995.1:0-27717 GCA_031002005.1 Vandiemenella viatica
CCATAGGTGAAGGCAGTAGACCCACAACAAATATGAACGCACTTTACGGTATTTCAATATAAACCTTGCCCATTAGATTTTAGTTAGTGCTTGAGGGCATGTTAACATCGAGGTCATTAACACAAATTTTAATCACATTAGAGATGAGACAAATGGCAAGGAGATCAGATGTACATACATCAAGACCTTCCGCATGAGTGAAGCCAGATGTGATGGTGGGAAGCATACAATCAATAATCACGGTAAAGTATAACCTCTGGAAAGGCCATGCAAAGTAATAAAATAAAATTAATTAAAAAACAATGTATCTGAAAAAATACATAACATAAAAAATATAAATAATTAAAATAAGTGATAGGTTTACTTGTGGAGGTTAAGGGCAGGCAGATGTATGCTGCCAAGGGTATAATAGTTGTCTAGTTCCCATCTACAGAGCTCAGGGGAAACAGAGTATTTCTCTGAAGCTCCTACCAATTCTAAACATTATAAATGGGAACTGCCATATCAACAGACATCTGCCTTGACTGAAACTCCAGTAAGCCTCCACCAGTCACTTATTGTTACTACACGTATTTGCTATGATCTACAGTTTTAATTCCAATTCCACTATTTTATGTTTTTATTTCATTTTATTCTGTTTTTATGCACAGCCTTTCCAGGATTATACTTCACCATAATTATTGATTGTATGCTTCCTACTGCCGTCCCTATATCTACTAGCTTCACTCATGTGTCATGTGTCACCTCTAACATGATTAAGGTTTACACTGTAATATTGTACATTTATTTTTTTGTCGTGGCCCTGCTGCCTTCATATGTGTTAAGTGATGGGTTTATATTCCATATCCTTCATAATTTATATACTAGCAGTTGCAAGTAATTTTGTTCTTGGGGACTGTTAATGTACAGACCTTTCCCTCAAACCAACATTATCAAGAGCTACCATATTGATGGGCCCTGTGGTTCACTGAATGTTAATTCTTTTTGCATGAAGGGTCTCCACAGCAAACTGTAATTCTTCAGGTAATATGGTGCTGCTTGTACCATGAAATCGTGATAAGCATTTTGAATATGAGAAATAACTTACCTTTAAATGAATACTAATTTGTTGACATTTTTATTTCAGTTCCTTCACTTTTCAACGTTACATCAAAATAAAACATTCCTTATACTGCTCATGAGGTCATGGCTATACTTGAGTAAACACTCCATCAAAATCCAAGCAATTATTTTTAGGAGAACTGCATTATATATTAAATTTATCAGTGTTTTAATGCCATATCAAAATAAAACATACACTTCTTTACCCATGGGATAACAGGCTGTCCATTAATCATAAACTCATCAAAATCTATCGAGCAGTTTTTGCTTCAATCACGTTCAACAAAAAAATGGATAGTAATTTGATAAATTTTTCTGCTTCTCGACGTCACTTCAAAATGAAACATACCCGCAGGAATATGTGTTGCACATTAAATGAAACCCTATCAAAGTCTGTCCAGTAGTTTTTTCATAAGTCATAAACAGCAAAAAACTGATACTAATCTGTTGACAATTTTATCTAAATTTTCTCAGTTTCTTGATGTCACATCAAAATGAAACCCAACCTATTTTAATGGCTGGACATTAATAGAAATGCCATCAAAATCCAACAAGTAGTTTTTGCATTAATTCCACAATCCCAACTTGCAGACAGACAAAATTTAAATGAATGGTAGATTCCTTCTATGTAGCTTATTAGCTAACTAGTTTTTTTTAAATTATCTTAAATTTACAGACTTTATCCTGGTTACAGTTTTATAATATGCACATATAAATATATGCACAAGCATCAGTTTAAAATATCACTTCCAGAATAATACAATACATCTAAAATGTAGTATCAAACTGTATACTGGCTAGGAACTTGGCCTAAAAGAGGTTTCCAAGAAACTGAACTTTTTTCACTGCATGAGATCAAAGCTAGAAATTCAGTTCTCAGCAGAAATATTTTCATTCTCAGATATTCACATGCAACAACCATTTCTGATTCCTTACCAACCATGAACATCATAGGTATAATAATAATTCTGTGCGGTCGTAATGACCTGGTGACAGGGATTCTATTGGCTGCGCATTCCGCCCCTGTCATTGCCGCCTTAACTTAATCCGGCAATCCTACCGGATACAGGGGACCTACAGTTTCACGTGGAATCCGAACCATGGAAGTTTTCTGGCATCTTTCACATTACACAGCAAGCTGTGCCAGAGGTAAAGGTCAGGTTAAGCACCTCTGAAAATCCCCGCCGAGACAGGGATTCAAACCGGGGACCTTTTGATCTTCAATCAGACGTTTAACCACTGAGCTACCAGGCCACTTAACATCATAGGTAAAAATGGTGTTGTGAAATTTTATTTCCAAACTTCATCTGTTATGGGCATATCAGAAAGTTCTCAAAATCATAACACTATGATGGTGAAACTCATAAGATAATGATGGTCATAGCTCAACCACTTATCCATGATATTAATGGAACAGTAATTTATTTATTCCCTCCCCCCCCCCCCTCAATCTAAGGATCACAGGCCACTGACCCCCTGTTATACACAGATGCTGTAATGTAGTAAGGCTTTTGATCTGTGGTTTCAATGATAGAAAATTCATTCTGTATCAGGTTGTAGGGTGCAGCTAACTATTGAATGACTCATGCAGATAACAGTACTAAAGCTTCTAAGGGTAGATAAGAGTAGTTTAACTTATAGTTTATTAAAGAAAAAAATCTGTAAGTAAACTTATTAAAGTGCGAAGAACAGCTGACCTGTATGATGCCATTTCCAATCTAAACAATGGACAATGGGACAGCAGGGGCAACTTTGGGACACTACATTTTTCAAATGTTTTAAATATTTTACAGCTGCGAGTAGCAAAATATAATACTTTTGTTATGGTCATTCAAAGTGTTAATCTTTGCTGCTTTATACCAGCAGTTTTTCAGAACTTTGTTCACAAACTTTTATGAAAGGCAGCCATTTTTAATTTTGGGACTATTTTCAAGGTGCTCTGTTGTTCAGCACATTTCAATATAGCAAAGAAAAACTAGAAGCAGATGTGAAAAACCAGGTAGTTACAACAAGTAATACATGCCTTAGCTATTGATTTAGACAATAATAAAAAAAATATAAACAATAATATATTTAAATTTTGGTAATATTTTGTAATGTCGAGACTTCTGTGGGGCAACTTTGGGACAGTATCAAAGCAATTGAACTGATAGTTTACTGATAACTTATGAGACATATATCTTGTCTAAATGATGATTTACTTGATAACTTATGAGACATATTATATTTTGTCTAAATGATGATTCAAAGTTAAAAATACAGTTTTCAGTCCCAAGGTATGTTAATGGCATTGTTTCCTTATAGCCCCTCAAACTTTTTGATTTGATGAAATTGGAAGATCAATGAAGAATTAAATTGGAAATAGCTCTAAATTTGATTTGAACTGAATACTTATTATATCTGATAGGTCTCTAAGGTGGTGGCATTAGATAGCTAATTTTTTTAACAAGAAAGAAAAAATCTTGGTGAAGAAAATTCTTTATATTTGAGAATGTGAAATACATACACTGTAGATCAAGTCAAATACACACTGAAATATTCATTGATAAACCCTTAATGGAGCACATCCATCACCCAAGTTCATCAAAGGGACAGGCAGAAGAACTGGTCAAAATATTTTTGCTGAAACCTTTAAAGTTCAGGGGCAGAAAGAAACAAAATACACAATAGCTGAAAATGTGTGTAATGTGAGACAATATAAAATGCATTTATTCTAACTATGGTATCAACCACTTTTCCTATTGATTTTAACCAGAAAAATGACTTGTTCCAAAGTTTCCCCACTTCATGGGGCATCTTTGGTACATAAACAGATGAAAATTTCTGGGTGAAAAATAGTTTTAATTTGGTTTGTAGTACCATTACTCAAAAGAAAAAGGACAGATCTACCCAAATAACTCACTTTATTTCCTTAAATTGTCAATGTTTTATCTGACTTCTCAAGAAAGCCCAAAAAGTGTACCAAAGTAATGGTATGAAAGAAATTATGTTTATTTGGTTAAATAAAATAGTTAACACATAATGCTGTACAAGCTAAAAGAACCTTTGATACTTATGTAAGCATAAAAGACCAAGAATTAATAAATATTTTAATAATCAAAGGAATTTTAATACTAACATTCAACATAAAATTGAACTTAACTAAAAATTAAAAACATTAAATAACGAAACTTTAACATATAAATAAAGGAAATTTTATGGCAAATATTAATACAATAACAGTCAAATGCATTTTGAAAGTTTTAAGGGTAATAATATGATGCAAGAGATAATTCGAAATATTCAGTTTTTAAGCATAAAGTATTTATGAGGGGTTTATAAACTAAAAGAAATAGCATTTTTTTTTATACTAAGAACGGTGTTAGTGTCGATTAATAATTTAAAGGGAAAACAGAAAAAATTAATGTTTAGTGAACACTAAATGGTTTTGAATAATATTTTGTAATTAAAGTTATGTGGAGAGGATAAATGGTTACTGACATAAACTAGAATTAAATTTTTTTATGTTGAAGTCATATTTAAAGAGAAAAGGAAAATGTTTTATTTATGTATTGTATTGTAATTAATTTTTATGTCTAAACTAATGCATATTTTGGAAAAAGTATGGTAAACATTTAAGGACAAGTTAGAGATTCCACAAAGTTCTTAACTGGAACTAATGACATGGTGTAGAAACTTCTGGAACATTTGGACATCATGGCTGAGCATTGGCATACAACACCAAAAAATAATAATTATAAGACAGGACCAGTGAGTGGGTGGCTTCTGCGTGCAGTATTATTTCAGACTTTTTTTTTTTTTTTTTTTTTTTTTTGAACAAGTTCTTGTCACTTCATAGAGTGCCGTGAAGGGGCAGAATTGAGGTGTTAAGCTGGACAGCGATGGTGAAATGGTGGTTGGCAGTATTGTTCACTTACTTAACAATTTGGTTTTTAGATTAGCTTCTGCAAAGTGAACATTAACTTCAAGAAATTTGAAAATAGTTGTATAAACTATTTTTATTCTTCAGAATTTATTAAATCTAAACTAGGGGCTATGTATGCAAATGTTATAAGTGAGTGAAGGTTGTTAAATGTTTTAATATTACAGAAGGTAACTTGCATCTTCCTTGAAGGATCAAAGCTGATTTACTTTCAAGGTTTATACTATGTATAAACTTGATGCCAGCAACAGACTTTGTTTATTATAATAAATGCTGTGAAGTGGAATTACTTTGAACTTTGTGTGTAAAGGAACGGCAGCTATGATTGTTATTTGCTAAACCTGTGTAATTATTTCAAATAATACACGTAAATTAAGGGGGAGAAAACATCCTCAGAATATATTACAATTTAGTTTATTTTTAAGAAACATGTAGTATTGTGATTAGGATTAAACAAAGTAGAGATTTTTAATCATGTCAGTGGTGTTATTGTACATTCAGGAAGTAGCAGTTCCTTCAAAAAATAATAATAAATCGGAGAAAACAGGTAGAGACTCCAAAAAGTGCACAGTAGGCATTTGAGAACATGTAGAATCTTTCAAAGTATGTCTCAAAGTCATCAAACAGTTATTAGTGGGGTTGAAATTTTGATATTGCATCAAAAGAAGAATAAAAAGGTCATGTTTAGTATCAAAGGAAAGAGAATTTAATCAGAAGGTAAAAAAATGTTGTCTGAGCATCGTAGAAGCAAAACTGTAAAAGTTATAAACAAAAATTTTGGAATCACAGGAAATGATTTTTTACGGCGAAACGGTTATAGATACAGAAAATTTCATAAAGATCAAAATTTCTATTTACCTCCTATTCTAGCTACTGGAAAAATTTCATAATGATAGGAGTAGTGAGACCAAAGAAATGAAGAACTATTTTGCGAATTGGTGTATGAATACACTGTTTTCATACCAGTTGACCTTTGATTGCGGAGTGTTCTGGAGAGAAAACAGGAATTCCATATATACGGTCAACGGGCGCTTCCTGGTGTCTTTTCGCTGGTGACCACTGGTGCAGTAACTTTGTCGGGTCGTGCTGCGTTGGGTGCGATGTGGCGGTAGGGAGTCATGGTGATGAAAGGCCAGGGGTAACAATTTTTATAATGTTGTAGTACAGTGGAACAGTATCAGATTAAATTCAATGTGACTTTCAAATTTAACAAAGGGGTTTTGTCTCGTCTGATTGCTTTTGATGACTTGCAATCTACGAACTTGGTGACGATACCCATCGATTGTTTTGGACTTGTACTATTTTTCTGAGAATATAGTGAACTTTGAATTTGAACTACTAGCAGTGACTTTCATTACAATGTGAACTTTACCTTTCCTAGTTTGGAGTTTAATTAAGCTAGGTGCCAGCTGTAAGAATTTTAGAACAATCGATAATCCTTTAGGTACATACACAGTTGGAGCTAAGGTGATAAACTCTTTATCATAACCCTGATTGCAGTTTAATTCCTCACACACTCTACCAGCCTGCATAAATCAAAACATGATTAATACCAGGGAAGTGCAAGAAATTGTTGGTTTAATGATTTGAAGCTGAAACCAAGTAGGCAGAAGAATATCTTGCAAACATCAAACACTGCTGGTTTAAAGGCATCGTATGAGTTATGTTTGGAGCTAGCTAAAAGTTAAAAGTCTTTTAGGGATGGTGATCTCATTAAGAGATGTGCTGTAAAACTGGCATCTTCATTATAAGATGGGTAAAAATTCTTTGTCCTCAACAGACATTAAGTTGAGGAATAATCATAAGGGTCCTGAAGTTTCAGGGCATTTTGGAAAACGTGAATTTTACTCTAACTCTAGGTGAAAGCACAGATATAGCTGACATCAGCCAGCTCATTATCTTTGTCAGAACAATAACTAAACATTGAAATTCATAAACTGTTGGAATTGAAATAATTAGAAACCAGCAAAAAAAGGTAAAGACAAATTCAATGCAACGGATGATACTGTTTCTAAATATGGAGGTTTTGTGCTCTGGCATTGCAACGGATGGAGCTAAAGCAGTGGTTGGTCATAAAACTGGGTTAGTAGGACTGTGTTAAGGTTGTTAAGCTGTGTTGTTTTTCAGCTGCATTATCCAACAGGAGGCTCTCTGTGGAAAAATTATAATGCTCAGTGAGACAGTAAAAACTGTTGTTTACTGTAAATTTAATAAGGGGAGGCAACAAAACCCATAGACACAGAGCATTTATTGGAGTCCTGTACTGTGAAGTGCACTGACTGAGTGGCGGAAAATGTCTCCAATGGTTTTTTGGTTGAGGAATGAAATATTTGCATTTTTCAGAAATGAGAACATTGGGCATGAATATCAAGAAAAACAGTAAATATCCAGTTTTTAAATAGCCATGCTTTTCTGAAAGTTTTAACATCCAAATCTGAAACTACAAGGCAAAAAACAAAACATCTCCCAACTTTATGGTAATATAGAGAGCTTCCGCAAAAAAAAAAAAAAAAAAAAAAAAAAAAAAAAAAAAAAAAAAAAAAAAAAAAAAAACAAACAGCACACGTCCCTGCTTGTCAGCAGTTGAAAGAAGAAAAAAGTGACAAAAATTTTAGTATGTTTCATGAAATAATAATAGATATCAAGAAAGAGTTCCAGAACAGATTCCAGGATTTTTACTCCCTAAAATCAGAACATGCACTGTTCAAAAAACCCCATGGGTACTGAAATGAGTGAGGTGTCCTGCAACCTACAAATGGAAATTTGTGATCTTCAGGCAGACCCATTCTACCAGACTAAAAATTGTGATGTCCCTGGAAACTGATTTCTAAAGAATTTTTTCCTAAACTGCTTAAATTCTCTCACTGTTTGGCAGTACATACGTGTTCTAAAGTGTTTTTTCTGCTCTCAAACAAATTAAATCAAAAATGAGAAATCATAGTGAAAGTTCTTCACTGGAATCGATCCTGAGACTTTGCCTTACTGAACTTACAGTGGACAGGAAATCAGTTCAAATCATCACATTGATTTCTTGACTATGAAATGAAGTGATATATTAAACTTACTTGAATTTAAATTTTAATAAAAGTTTTTGAAAAAATATTCATTTTCTTTCTGGAATGTCTGGCCCTCACATTCCTATCCTATAGTTTGATTGGTCCTGGGGTAACTATTTGCCTCCCACTTATCCCAATCCAGTGTGCAGCACCTTAGAACACTGGTGGGTTGTCATTTATAATTATTACTATTACTACTATAAAAAAATCTGAACAAGATTTTTTTTTAGAAATTCTAAATATGAATTTTCCACCTACACTTAAAAATATTTTAAAACAACAAAATCTAATGTAATACAGAATGCCATGATAAAAGGTGCTGTATCACTTAACCTGGATTTTCAACATTTTTTTGCTCTGTCCGAGTATATTTAAAAAAAAAAAAAAAAAAAAAAAAAAAAAAAAAAAAAAAAAGGAACAAAAAAGGAAATTTCTACTATTGCTCGAGTCTTTCTCAAATTCTGGACTGGAAACAACAATAGAATCAGAGCTGGACTTGCCTTTGTCTGTGTTCACCAACTGCACTGATATTCACCTTATATGATACTGAGAACACTTGAATAACTAAAATCTGGCATCCAGACAGAGGATGATTCCCTCACCTACATATTATAAGTGCAGTGAAACAACTGTTCCATTAGAATTCTTAGTAGCTCACTCTTCATGTTCACGTAAAAACACATATTTAAAACTAATAAATTCCTGTGAATCAACAATTACATGGAATGCCAAATGTCCAAGTTAAAGAAATTGCTAGTACAAAATTATTAACTTTAATAAAATAAACATTTTTAGTGAAATAAACATTTTAAACTATAATTTTTTTTTTCCAGCTCACCAGATTTCAATGATTCCCCATGAAGAGTGTCTGCAAGATCTTCTGTTACTTCTCTGAGCAAAGCAACATTCTTTTCCACATTGTCCACAGAATCTAAGTAAGAATTTTTTAAATAAGAATAAAACCAATTACACAAAAGAAATTAAGGAAGATGCCACACCCATGATGGAGATGCTAATACAATAATATTTGTTAACATTTTAAAACTAAAAATGAATAATCATAAATCAATTTACAGATTACCTCGTACTATAAATAACAAGTATATCAGTTTGAAGAAGATGCAATAAGTTCTAGCAACTTAATTTGATTTTGAAAATAAGAAATGAAAGAGAGAGTAAACTTAACAGTTGCCAAAAATGATGGCAGGAAAGCAGTGACATATATAATATATATACTGAGGTGAATAGATGACACAGATGGTGATTAAAAAATTGAATGTGTATAAACAAAGGCTCCCCACATGAATTAAGTCCAAGACAACAGTGGTGGTCAGCATTAGGGTGGTTGCAGTTGTGGTGGAAGTGGGGGGAGATACAAAGTAGGTACTGGTACTGTAGAGATAAGTGAATTGGAATATGAGGTGTATTGTTGTGCATGTGCCATATCGAATGATCACAAAAGTTTCCCCTATAATTGGATTGGAACAGGCTGTAAGGGTTGTATGCATGTTACATGTTTTATAGTGAGGTACGTTGCATGGGAAGGATGCACGAGAACCTTCGAAAGAATCAAAACACAATTATTTGTGTGCCAAGATGTTCTCGAGGTTTGGAGCACTGCTGAAGTATGTGCAGAGCACAAGAGGCAGGATTTTGTGGAGAAGGATGACCATTTTGGGAAAGAATGTAGGAAATCATGTCCATGGTGAAGGATATGGTTAATGGACTTCATGAGAGAACTGGGTGATGATTACAAAGCTACAAGTACTTTTTACGGGTGCAGGGCATGAGTTTGTTATGTGAAGGGTGGGTAGTAGCAAAAGAGATTTGTTTTCATACAAGATAAAGGGTTAGCAGCAGGATATGAGGGCATGTGATAGGTTTTGGAAGTAACTGGAAAGTGATTCTTCATTACAAGATGTGTCTGATGACAAAATTATAAAGAAAGGAAAGTTAACCAATTTTTAGCTGATGAAGCAATCAGCAGTCTATAAACTGGACTATGACAAAGTATAAGTTAAATATAACAGACATGAATACAAAAAATAATATCAAAAAACATATAATTTTAAGAAACAAATTGAAAATGGACTAAAATATAACTATGAAAACAATGTGTTTACAAATTTTGACAGCATTAATGAATTTACTGCACATAAATGCATACAATGGAGGCTTCATATCTTCCATTAAAAAAAAAATCAGTATTCGGGAACAACACAATAATTATCAACATCCCTAAGTATGTCTTGAGGATTGGATGATGTAGGATGCAGCAGCACACTTTTATCTACTGCTTTCATTTTATCGGACATCTTTTCACTTTCACTAAAAAAAAAAAAATTAAAATACCAATTTTACATGTATTACCTGTCTGCCATCACTTTGGTAGATCACAAACATCCCTTTCTATACATAAAATGAACTACAGAAAAATGGCAGCTTGTGCTCTTTTAGGCTCTCACAGATATTGATACTCACTATAAAATATGCAAATGTATGTACTGACGGTATGCAGAGATAATTTTTGTTAATAGACTTATCTGATTCATCATTTTATAATGATTATTTAACACCCATTAAGCTCTTATAATTATTCTTACTTTCTATTTTAATGGCAAAAGGTCTTATACTTACTCCCATTATCTCCATCATTAATACATCTTGAATCTTCCTTATTGACTTTCATGGTAAAAGGAAAGGTCCTAAGAGATAATAGGCAATCCCACCACCAGAAACAACACATGTAATAAAGTATGCATTGTAAGTCATTACCGATAACATAAGGATATATGCTGTGAGATTCCGTATAACAAATATGAATGTTTGATACAGGTGATTGAGAATCCTGCAACAAAGATGATTTCTCTAAAAACTAAAATATTTTACAAATACATGAAGTTAAGATAAAGACACTGGAAATTTTGTTTTATTGAAACACGGTGCAACAAACTCATTCAGACATTCAGCCTAAAATTAACTTGGAATCAAGATCTAATTTCTATAATAGTTTCAAGGCTAAGCAGAAATAAATCAAGAATAATTATTGGTATTTAGTAAAATTCAAGACAGTAGACTTGCAGAGAAATCAGATGAGGGCAGAGGTGGGAGGGGACAAAATGTTCTCTCTTCCTACAGCTTCTATACAACTGTCCATTTCTTCATATTCTTTCATTGGTCAAACAGTTGCAATCTGCATTCTCTGAAATTTATATGGAACTTTCACAATATTCGATCACATTAGTTGCTGGCTGATTCTCTTGCCACATAAAACTGTTAGTTCTGTTAGTATTAGTATGTGAAATAGACAGTATGAGCACAGTGTCCTCATTGCATTGAAAATAATATAGGATAGGGAAGAATAACCGTTACTTACCACAGATGAAGGCAGGAAGGCCAGACAAACAACTAAAATAAATAAATAAATAAATAAAAACACACACACACTCAAAATTCACAATATTTCAGTTAATAACGTTAGTCATGTATAAGGTGAGACATATGGCCAGGGGAAAGATGTGTGAACATCCAGACCTGCCATATGATGAATGAAACCAAGACGAAACACATGGGAGGGTGAAATTGAACTGGAGGTGGGGCGAAGAAAGTGAACAACGATACTATGAAAACAATAATCTCTGTGATGATCAGTCAGGTAAAATGAAATTTGTTAAAATATAATCTGGATCTGTTATAAGAGTAAATAAGTAAACTGAATATATAAATGTGTGTGTGTGTGTGTGTTGCAAAATATGTATGAAAACTAACGATAAAATTGCAAAATATTAAGTGACAGGTTGAGGCCAGGAGTAATTCTGGTGTCTAGGATGTGTTCATAGGCATGTTCCCATCTACAGAGTTCTTAAGAAGTGGTGGTGTGCAGAAGAACTCTGACGGCTCTAATCGTGAAATAGGTGTTTAGATCGTTGGAATCATGTGAGCTAACATGAATTGCCACTGGATGGTCTGGATGGCAGTACCATTCATCCTGTAGGATAGTTGTGAATGGTGTGAATGATGTTGGAAGCAGTGCAGTGAAGACAGGTAAGGTGAGTGGTAGCACAGGTAGTGTATCCAATAATATGAAAGGATTCTCCTGTGGACCAACATGATGTTCAGATTAGGAGGTCTGCTAAAGCAAGTGTGCGGACAGTGGTAGATTTTGGAAGAAGGACACACATTTCAGGGAAGGAATATAGAAAGTCATGCCCATGGTGAAGAATCTGGTTGATGATTCCAGGTCAGGAAAGAACGTGATGACTATTGGTCATGGCAGTTGTGGCTGGTAGTACAGGAGATTTGTTTTTTTCCACAAGATTACAGGGTAGCAGTGGGAAACGAGGGCTCAGGATAGTTTTGGGAATACCTGGAAAGTGATTTGTGATCAGAATTGGGAAGATATATTTACTTTTTAATAACTGTAAAACTAAAAGGTACGAACAAGGAGACCCGATTCATGTGGCTGTGTGAGTTCTGGGTCATATTCCAATTTTTATGAAGAAGATCTTACCCTCAAAGATAGTGTTTTTGTGTTTGTGGAGTATTTTGTTGCTGCTATCTCCTCCCTTCACCTTTGATGGGCAGTGGATATAGTTTATCTACCCTGTCCCTTTCTATATAAATCTCGCCTTATAGCATTTCCTCCTACTCCTTTGTTGCTCATATTATTCTCAAATACACAGGTTTATAAGAGTTGCAGATGAATGGATTTACTGTCATGTGATTGGCTTAGGCATCATATTTACTTAACTATGTAACCAAGTTAGTAACATCCAATGGTGCCCATAACCAAGACACAATCACAAACTTCTATTATTGTCACATAGTTTTAACAATTTATTTATTAGTGCTCTATCATATATTGGTAGTTTAAAAATCTAATCTAAAATTATATTTACCATCTTCCAAGTGCATTGGGTGCTATCATACAAGAACAAAATGTCGATTGCCAAACCAGTATAATATACCAGCCTTGTTATGAAATTTTGTCTTAAGAAAATGTATTGAAAGATGGGAGTTGATTAATTGTGGATTTGTATATTTTTCTTGTGATTAGTTGTGAATTTTGTATATGTGTCATGCAAATGAACTTTGTTTTATGGAGAGAAACTGTGTAATATGTTCAAGGACAGTATTTTGTATGAAACATTAATTAGAGATTTGTAATTTTGGTGTTGAGGTGACCCATGATGTTTAGAACAATTCTCGGTGATTTGGACTGGTTATGTTGATATTTTGTGTGCAAATGCATAAAACAAAAACAGAATTAACTTTCATTCCGAGGTGTTTTCTAATGACTGTGGGTGATTTAGTACAATTTATAATTATTTTTGTAAGGATTTAATTGTTAAAGTATTGTTAGAATTCAAGCACTCTTTGAATTGTTCTGGAATTTTCTGTAGCATCTATATAAACAATCGAGACGTATTAGTGGACGGTGGACAGTTGAAAGTCAGTTGTCAGTCATTGTCATAATTTTTGTTTGTGAGTTAATCGCTGGAATATTTTTTATTTGCTTTAGTGTCTTTGAGAAGTCTGATCCTCTATGTCATATTAGAGCAACACAGAAAAATAAATACTGAATTGAAAACCAAATTACCAAGTGCTGTCATTTGGTAGAATTATTTAATTTGGTCAAGAACAGTAGTAGTCAGTAGCCACTGGGCAAATGTAAAATCCTCTGGCGACCAAAGACAGTGATCTGTGGAGGATGAGGACTGAAAGGCGAGAAATAGTAATTAAAGAGTTACTTATCATTAAGATTCTGGGTTCACACAAATAAGATTCCATCTTCCTCGACAAACACAAACCATTTTAATTTCTGTACACTTCAATCATCATCATTTCTTTAGAACTTTCTCACATTCAAGGGTCATTCACCACATCCTCTTCCAGATGCTGTGCTTATTTTCAAAGCGAGATTCCCTCTACTACTGGCTTATTAGGGTGGTCTTGATGAAGTGATGCAAATGTATTGCCGTCTGTATTTGAAATAAGTAACTTGTTTTACATGTGATAAGTGTATTTTTGTTTATGAAATGTATAACTTATAAGGCACTGATTAGGGACCATCCCAGCATTTGCCTAGATGATTGTGGAAAAACTTCTAAAAAGTTCAGTCAGGATGGCCAGTGTGAACCTCCCTGACACAGTCACACTGGCAGGTTGTACACTTCAATAAGTAAGCAAAAACTGAAGAGAACCAACATTGTTCAATTGTGGCTGAGACGTTTATATTAACTTATTTGCTTTAAATATTTCAGAACCTCCAATGCTTACAATGTGAGCTGCAGGCTTTGAATCTGGATTCTGTTCAAATCACCATCTACAATTTTTTCAGTGGTGGTGTTCAGGAAAAGTATTATTTGAGATTCGTGATACCAACTAAGAAGGTACAACCATTTCAGCAAGATTCCAAAGCTTGAAAAATTATAAAAATCAGGGCAATTCAACATAGCTTTCCAATAATAAAAAAGGGTAATGCAAGGACAGCAATCCCATAATGATCATTAAGTAATTCAAAACATAAGTAATATAAGATTAAATATTTAAAGTTGGTAGAACATACCTTTCTTTTCTGCTTCCTTTGGGAATAAGGGTTGAAGTTTCAGCTGGTTGATCATTAACATCTGAATTTAATCTCCACTTACTCAAAATTTGGTAAATAGTGACAGCTTCGTAAAAGCCAGCCAATATCAACAGACTGAGACATGTAGTTACAAAACCTAAATAACAAGGAAATAAATGAAATTTGTATGAACTGTTTTTCAGTTTAAACATTTCTGAATCTGACAAACTAAAACTCTTGAAAAAGCAAACAAATGAACAACAACGTATATTTTTTCTAACTGCTACAATCAAGAACAATAATAGTTCTGGGAAAGATTCATCCTCAAATGTATATTAACTCACATTTAAAAAAATATCCACTAAGTCATTGAATTAAATTAAAGATATTGTGTCTTATCTAGAGTATGAAAAACTACAGTTCACATTTTTAAGATTTTGATATTACACAAATTTAGAAATTCCAAATGCAATCAGAAAAGTTATCACATCTCTAAAAAGAAAATGTTCAGCTGGCTATGAGGAGATTTTCAGCGAAATAATTATACTCCACAGAATTAAGTAAGCTACTAAGTTAGCTGTTTAATATATATTTGCTTCACAGAACCTTCCCAGATAGGACAAAGTGTGCTGTAGTCAAACCACTTTGCAAAAAATGGGATAGTTCAATTATATCAAATTATCATTAATAGTTCATTACTAATGGCCTTCTCTCAAATTTTTGATAAAGTTGTGTGCAACAGAGCTTACCAGTACTTCCTAAATAACATTTTATCTAATCAAATAAAATTTTAATATCTGGATGTTGTGGATCATTTTCCTCAATTGCTAATAATATTAATAAATAAATAACGCCAAAGCAATTGACTTTTTTGGATTTATTGGTCTCCCGTACGCATTTCACTTCTTTAGCAGAAGCATCATCAGCGGGTTTTTTATTTGTGGTTTAATGCATTGCTTTTTGCTCCGTTCTCAGCATCAGTGCCTTTGCATTTTTGGTGTGAGGTGTCTTCATTATTCCGAATCACAACACTGCACTTTATAGCACTGCACTATGTGTTTTTCTTGCAAAGTGCAGTGTTGTGATTCGGAATAATGAAGACACCTCACACCAAAAATGCAAAAGCCTGATGCTGAGAACGGAGCAAAAAGCAATGCATTAAACCACAAATAAAAAACCCGCTGATGATGCTTCTGCTAAAGAAGTGAAATGCGTACGGGAGACCAATAAATCCAAAAAATGTCAATTGCTTTGGCGTTATTTATTTATTAATATTATTAGCAATTGAGGAAAATGATCCACAACATCCAGATATTAAATTTTATTTGATTAGATAAAATGTTATTTAGGAAGTACTGGTAAGCTCTGTTGCACACAACTTTATCAAAAATTTGAGAGAAGGCCATTAGTAATGAACTATTAATGATAATTTGATATAATTGAACTATCCCATTTTTTGCAAAGTGGTTTGACTACAGCACACTTTGTCCTATCTGGGAAGGTTCTGTGAAGCAAATATATATTAAACAGCTAACTTAGTAGCTTACTTAATTCTGTGGAGTATAATTATTTCGCTGAAAAATCTCCTCATAGCCAGCTGAACATTTTCTTTTAGAGATGTGATAACTTTTCTGATTGCATTTGGAATTTCTAAATTTGTGTAATATCAAAAATCTTAAAAATGTGAACTGTAGTTTTTTCATACTCTAGATAAGACACAATATCTTTAATTTAATTCAATGACTTAGTGGATATTTTTTTAAATGTGAGTTAATATACATTTGAGGATGAATCTTTCCCAGAACTATTATTGTTCTTGATTGTAGCAGTTAGAAAAAATATACGTTGTTGTTCATTTGTTTGCTTTTTCAAGAGTTTTAGTTTGTCAGATTCAGAAATGTTTAAACTGAAAAACAGTTCATACAAATTTCATTTATTTCCTTGTTATTTAGGTTTTGTAACTACATGTCTCAGTCTGTTGATATTGGCTGGCTTTTACGAAGCTGTCACTATTTACCAAATTTTGAGTAAGTGGAGATTAAATTCAGATGTTAATGATCAACCAGCTGAAACTTCAACCCTTATTCCCAAAGGAAGCAGAAAAGAAAGGTATGTTCTACCAACTTTAAATATTTAATCTTATATTACTTATGTTTTGAATTACTTAATGATCATTATGGGATTGCTGTCCTTGCATTACCCTTTTTTATTATTGGAAAGCTATGTTGAATTGCCCTGATTTTTATAATTTTTCAAGCTTTGGAATCTTGCTGAAATGGTTGTACCTTCTTAGTTGGTATCACGAATCTCAAATAATACTTTTCCTGAACACCACCACTGAAAAAATTGTAGATGGTGATTTGAACAGAATCCAGATTCAAAGCCTGCAGCTCACATTGTAAGCATTGGAGGTTCTGAAATATTTAAAGCAAATAAGTTAATATAAACGTCTCAGCCACAATTGAACAATGTTGGTTCTCTTCAGTTTTTGCTTACTTATTGAAGTGTACAACCTGCCAGTGTGACTGTGTCAGGGAGGTTCACACTGGCCATCCTGACTGAACTTTTAGAAGTTTTTCCACAATCATCTAGGCAAATGCTGGATGGTCCCTAATCAGTGCCTTATAAGTTATACATTTCATAAACAAAAATACACTTATCACATGTAAAACAAGTTACTTATTTCAAATACAGACGGCAATACATTTGCATCACTTCATCAAGACCACCCTAATAAGCCAGTAGTAGAGGGAATCTCGCTTTGAAAATAAGCACAGCATCTGGAAGAGGATGTGGTTGAATGACCCTTGAATGTGAGAAAGTTCTAAAGAAATGATGATGATTGAAGTGTACAGAAATTAAAATGGTTTGTGTTTGTCGAGGAAGATGGAATCTTATTTGTGTGAACCCAGAATCTTAATGATAAGTAACTCTTTAATTACTATTTCTCGCCTTTCAGTCCTCATCCTCCACAGATCACTGTCTTTGGTCGCCAGAGGATTTTACATTTGCCCAGTGGCTACTGACTACTACTGTTCTTGACCAAATTAAATAATTCTACCAAATGACAGCACTGGTAATTTGGTTTTCAATTCAGTATTTATTTTTCTGTGTTGCTCTAATATGACATAGAGGATCAGACTTCTCCAAAGACACTAAAGCAAATAAAAATATTCCAGCGATTAACTCACAAACAAAAAATTATGACAATGACTGACAACTGACTTTCAACTGTCCACCGTCCACTAACTACTCGTTTATATAGATGCTACAGAAAATTCCAGAACAATTCAAAGAGTTGCTTGAATTCTAACAATACTTTAACAATTAAATCCTTACAAAAATAATTATAAATTGTACTAAATCACCCACAGTCATTAGAAAACACCTCGGAATGAAAGTTAATTCTGTTTTATGCATTTGCACACAAAATTATCAACATAACCAGTCCAAATCACCGAGAATTGTTCTCTAAACATCATGGGTCACCTCAACACCCAAAATTACAAATCTCTAATTAATGTTTCATACAAAATACTGTCCTTGAACATATTACACAGTTTCTCTCCATAAAACAAAGTTCATTTGCATGACACATATACAAAAATTCACAACTAATCACAAGAAAAATATACAAATCCACAATTAATCAACTCCCATCTTTCAATACATTATTCTTAAGACAAAATTTCATAACAAGGCTGGTATATTATACTGGTTTGGCAATCGACATTTTGTTCTTGTATGATAGCACCCAATGCACTTGGAAGATGGTAAATATAATTTTAGATTAGATTTTTAACTACCAATATATGATAGAGCACTAATAAATAAATTGTTAAAACTATGTGACAATAATAGAAGTTTGTGATTGTGTCTTGGTTATGGGCACCATTGGATGTTACTAACTTGGTTACATAGCTTAAGTAAATATGATGCCTAAGCCAATCACATGACAGTAAATCCATTCATCTGCAACTCTTATAAACCTGTGTATTTGAGAAATAATATGAGCAACAAAGGAGTAGGAGGAAATGCTATAAGGCGAGATTTATATAGAAAGGGACAGGGTAGATAAACTATATCCACTGCCCATCAAAGGTGAAGGGAGGAGGATAGCAGCAACAAAAATACTCCACAAACACAAAAACACTATCTTTGAGGGTAAGATCTTCTTCATAAAAATTGGAATATGACCCAGAACTCACACAGCCACATGAATCGGGTCTCCTTGTTCGTACCTTTTAGTTTTACAGTTATTAAAAAAAGTAAATATATCTTCCCAATTCTGATCACAAATCACTTTCCAGGTATTCCCAAAAACTATCCTGAGCCCTCGTTTCCCACTGCTACCCCTGTAATCTTGTGGAAAAACAAATCTCCTGTACTACCAGCCACAACTGCCATGACCAATAGTCATCACCCAGTTCTTTCCTGACCTGGAATCCATCAACCAGATTCTTCACCATGGGCATGACTTTCTATATTCCTTCCCTGAAATGTGTGTCCTTCTTCCCAAAATACTACCCACTGTCCGCACACTTGCTTTAGCAGACCTCCTAATCTGAACATCATGTTGGTCCACAGGAGAATCCTTTCATATTATTGGATACACTACCTGTGCTACCACTCACCTTACCTGTCTTCACTGCACTGCTTCCAACATCATTCACACCATTCAACAACTATCCTACAGGATGAATGGTACTGCCAATCCAGACCATCCAGTGGCAATTCATGTTAGCTCACATGATTCCAACGATCTAAACACCTATTTCACGATTAGAGCCGTCAGAGTTCTTCTGCACACCACCACTTCTTAAGAACTCTGTAGATGGGAACATGCCTATGAACACATCCTAGACACCAGAATTACTCCTGGCCTCAACCTGTCACTTAATATTTTGCAATTTTATCGTTAGTTTTCATACATATTTTGCAACACACACACACACACACATTTATATATTCAGTTTACTTATTTACTCTTATAACAGATCCAGATTATATTTTAACAAATTTCATTTTACCTTGACTGATCATCACAGAGATTATTCTGTTTCATAGTTATCGTTGTTCATCTTTCTCGCCCCACCTCCAGTTCAAATTTCACCCTCCCATGTGTTTCGTCTTGGTTTCATTCATCATATGGCAGGTCTGGATGTTCACACATCTTTCCCCTGGCCATATGTCTCACCTTATACATGACTAACGTTATTAACTGAAATATTGTGAATTTTGAGTGTGTGTGTGTTTTTATTTATTTATTTATTTATTTTAGTTGTTTGTCTGGCCTTCCTGCCTTCATCTGTGGTAAGTAACGGGTTATTCTTCCCTATCCTATATTATTTTCAATGCAATGAGGACACTGTGCTCACTACTGTCTATTTCACATACTAATACTAACAGAACTAACAGTTTTATGTGGCAAGAGAATCAGCCAGCAACTAATGTGATCGAATATTGTGAAAGTTCCATATATAATTTCAGAGAATGCAGATTGCAACTGTTTGACCAATGAAAGAATATGAAGAAATGGACAGTTGTATTAGAAGCTGTAGGAAGAGAGAACATTTTGTCCCCTCCCACCTCTGCCCTCATCTGATTTCTCTGCAAGTCTACTGTCTTTGAATTTTACTAAATACCAATAATTATTCTTGATTTATTTCTGCTTAGCCTTGAAACTATTATAGAAATTAGATCTTGATCTTCCAAGTTAATTTTAGGCTGAATGTCTGAATGAGTTTGTTGCACCGTGTTTCAATAAAACAAAATTTCCAGTGTCTTTATCTTAACTTCATGTATTTGTAAAATATTTTAGTTTTTAGAGAAATCATCTTTGTTGCAGGATTCTCAATCACCTGTATCAAACATTCATATTTGTTATACGGAATCTCACAGCATATATCCTTATGTTATCGGTAATGACTTACAATGCATACTTTATTACATGTGTTGTTTCTGGTGGTGGGATTGCCTATTATCTCTTAGGACCTTTCCTTTTTACCATGAAAGTCAATAAGGAAGATTCAAGATGTATTAATGATGGAGATAATGGGAGTAAGTATAAGACCTTTTGCCATTAAAATAGAAAGTAAGAATAATTATAAGAGCTTAATGGGTGTTAAATAATCATTATAAAATGATGAATCAGATAAGTCTATTAACAAAAATTATTCTCTGCATACCGTCAGTACATACATTTGCATATTTTATAGTGAGTATCAATATCTGTGAGAGCCTAAAGAGCACAAGCTGCCATTTTTCTGTAGTTCATTTTATGTATAGAAAGGGATGTTTGTGATCTACCAAAGTGATGGCAGACAGCTGTAATACATGTAAAATTGGTATTTTAATTTTTTTTTTTTTTAGTGAAAGTGAAAAGATGTCCGATAAAATGAAAGCAGTAGATAAAAGTGTGCTGCTGCATCCTACATCATCCAATCCTCAAGACATACTTAGGGATGTTGATAATTATTGTATGTTGTTCCCGAATACTGATTTTTTTTTTAATGGAAGATATGAAGCCTCCATTGTATGCATTTATGTGCAGTAAAATTCATTAATGCTGTCAAAATTTGTAAACACATTGTTTTCATAGTTATATTTTAGTCCATTTTCAATTTTGTTTCTTAAAATTATATGTTTTTTGATTATTATTTTTTGTATTCATGTCTGTTATATTTAACTTATACTTTGTCATAGTCCAGTTTATAGACTGCTGATTGCTTCATCAGCTAAAAATTGGTTTAACTTTCCTTTCTTTATAATTTTGTCATCAGACACATCTTGTAATGAAGAATCACTTTCCAGTTACTTCCAAAACCTATCACATGCCCTCATATCCTGCTGCTAACCCTTTATCTTGTATGAAAACAAATCTCTTTTGCTACTACCCACCCTTCACATAACAACTCATGCCCTGCACCCGTAAAAAGTACTTGTAGCTTTGTAATCATCACCCAGTTCTCTCATGAAGTCCATTAACCATATCCTTCACCATGGACATGATTTCCTACATTCTTTCCCAAAATGGTCATCCTTCTCCACAAAATCCTGCCTCTTGTGCTCTGCACATACTTCAGCAGTGCTCCAAACCTCGAGAACATCTTGGCACACAAATAATTGTGTTTTGATTCTTTCGAAGGTTCTCGTGCATCCTTCCCATGCAACGTACCTCACTATAAAACATGTAACATGCATACAACCCTTACAGCCTGTTCCAATCCAATTATAGGGGAAACTTTTGTGATCATTCGATATGGCACATGCACAACAATACACCTCATATTCCAATTCACTTATCTCTACAGTACCAGTACCTACTTTGTATCTCCCCCCACTTCCACCACAACTGCAACCACCCTAATGCTGACCACCACTGTTGTCTTGGACTTAATTCATGTGGGGAGCCTTTGTTTATACACATTCAATTTTTTAATCACCATCTGTGTCATCTATTCACCTCAGTATATATATATATATATATGTCACTGCTTTCCTGCCATCATTTTTGGCAACTGTTAAGTTTACTCTCTCTTTCATTTCTTATTTTCAAAAATCAAATTAAGTTGCTAGAACTTATTGCATCTTCTTCAAACTGATATACTTGTTATTTATAGTACGAGGTAATCTGTAAATTGATTTATGATTATTCATTTTTAGTTTTAAAATGTTAACAAATATTATTGTATTAGCATCTCCATCATGGGTGTGGCATCTTCCTTAATTTCTTTTGTGTAATTGGTTTTATTCTTATTTAAAAAAATTCTTACTTAGATTCTGTGGACAATGTGGAAAAGAATGTTGCTTTGCTCAGAGAAGTAACAGAAGATCTTGCAGACACTCTTCATGGGGAATCATTGAAATCTGGTGAGCTGGAAAAAAAAAATTATAGTTTAAAATGTTTATTTCACTAAAAATGTTTATTTTATTAAAGTTAATAATTTTGTACTAGCAATTTCTTTAACTTGGACATTTGGCATTCCATGTAATTGTTGATTCACAGGAATTTATTAGTTTTAAATATGTGTTTTTACGTGAAACATGAAGAGTGAGCTACTAAGAATTCTAATGGAACAGTTGTTTCACTGCACTTATAATATGTAGGTGAGGGAATCATCCTCTGTCTGGATGCCAGATTTTAGTTATTCAAGTGTTCTCAGTATCATATAAGGTGAATATCAGTGCAGTTGGTGAACACAGACAAAGGCAAGTCCAGCTCTGATTCTATTGTTGTTTCCAGTCCAGAATTTGAGAAAGACTCGAGCAATAGTAGAAATTTCCTTTTTTGTTCCTTTTTTTTTTTTTTTTTTTTTTTTTTTTTTTTTTTTTTTTTTTTAAATATACTCGGACAGAGCAAAAAAATGTTGAAAATCCAGGTTAAGTGATACAGCACCTTTTATCATGGCATTCTGTATTACATTAGATTTTGTTGTTTTAAATATTTTTAAGTGTAGGTGGAAAATTCATATTTAGAATTTCTAAAAAAAATCTTGTTCAGATTTTTTTATAGTAGTAATAGTAATAATTATAAATGACAACCCACCAGTGTTCTAAGGTGCTGCACACTGGATTGGGATAAGTGGGAGGCAAATAGTTACCCCAGGACCAATCAAACTATAGGATAGGAATGTGAGGGCCAGACATTCCAGAAAGAAAATGAATATTTTTTCAAAAACTTTTATTAAAATTTAAATTCAAGTAAGTTTAATATATCACTTCATTTCATAGTCAAGAAATCAATGTGATGATTTGAACTGATTTCCTGTCCACTGTAAGTTCAGTAAGGCAAAGTCTCAGGATCGATTCCAGTGAAGAACTTTCACTATGATTTCTCATTTTTGATTTAATTTGTTTGAGAGCAGAAAAAACACTTTAGAACACGTATGTACTGCCAAACAGTGAGAGAATTTAAGCAGTTTAGGAAAAAATTCTTTAGAAATCAGTTTCCAGGGACATCACAATTTTTAGTCTGGTAGAATGGGTCTGCCTGAAGATCACAAATTTCCATTTGTAGGTTGCAGGACACCTCACTCATTTCAGTACCCATGGGGTTTTTTGAACAGTGCATGTTCTGATTTTAGGGAGTAAAAATCCTGGAATCTGTTCTGGAACTCTTTCTTGATATCTATTATTATTTCATGAAACATACTAAAATTTTTTGTCACTTTTTTTTCTTCTTTCAACTGCTGACAAGCAGGGACGTGTGCTGTTTGGTTTTTTTTTTTTTTTTTTTTTTTTTTTTTTTTTTTTTTTTTTTTTTTTTTTTTTTTTGCGGAAGCTCTCTATATTACCATAAAGTTGGGAGATGTTTTGTTTTTTGCCTTGTAGTTTCAGATTGGATGTTAAAACTTTCAGAAAAGCATGGCTATTTAAAAACTGGATATCTTACTGGTTTTTCTGATATTCATGCCCAATGTTCTCATTTCTGAAAAAATGCAAATATTTCATTCCTCAACACAAAAAACCATTGGAGACATTTTCCGCCACTCAGTCAGTGCACTTCACAGTACAGGACTCCAATAAATGCTCTGTGTCTATGTTGCCTCCCCTTATTAAATTTACAGTAAACAACAGTTTTTACTGTCTCACTGAGCATTATAATTTTTCCACAGAGAGCCTCCTGTTGGATAATGCAGCTGAAAAACAACACAGCTTAACAACAGCTTAACACAGTCCTACTAACCCAGTTTTATGACCAACCACTGCTTTAGCTCCATCCGTTGCCAATGCCAGAGCACAAAACCTCCATATTAGAAACAGTATCATCCGTTGCATTGAATTTGTCTTTACCTTTTTTTGCTGTTTCTAATTATTTCAATTCCAACAGTTCTGGATGAATTTCAAATTGGTTTAGTTATTGTTCTGACAAAGATAATGAGCTGGCTGATGTCAGCTATATCTGTGCTTTCACCTAGAGTTAGAGAGTAAAATTCACGTTTTTCCAAAAATGCCCTGAAACTTCAGGACCCTTATGATTTTCCTCAACTTAATGTCTGTTGAGACAAAGAATTTTACCCATCTTATAATGAAGATGCCAGTTTTACAGCACATCTCTTAATGAGATCACCATCCCTAAAAGACTTTTACTTTTAGCTAGCTCCAAACATAACTCATACGATGCCTTAAACCAGCAGTGTTTGATGTTTGCAAGATATTCTTCTGCCTACTTGGTTCAGCTTCAAATCATTAACCAACAATGTCTTGCACTTCCCTGGTATTAATCATGTTTTGATTTATGCAGGCTGGTAGAGTGTGTGAGGAATTAAACTGCAATCAGGGTTATGATAAAGAGTTTATCACCTTAGCTCCAACTGTGTATGTACCTAAAGGATTATCGATTGTTCTAAAATTCTTACAGCTGGCACCTAGCTTAATTAAACTCCAAACTAGGAAAGGTAAAGTTCACATTGTAATGAAAGTCACTGCTAGTAGTTCAAATTCAAAGTTCACTATATTCTCAGAAAAATAGTACAAGTCCAAAACAATCGATGGGTATCGTCACCAAGTTCGTAGATTGCAAGTCATCAAAAGCAATCAGGACGAGACAAAACCCCTTTGTTAATTTGAAAGTCACATTGAATTTAATCTGATACTGTTCCACTGTACTACAACATTATAAAAATTGTTACCCCTGGCTTTCATCACCATGACTCCCTACCGCCACATCGCACCCAACGCAGCACGACCCGACAAAGTTACTGCACCAGTGGTCCCAGCGAAAAGACACCAGGAAGCGCCCGTTGACCGTATATATGGAATTCCTGTTTTCTCTCCAGAACACTCCCGCAATCAAAGGTCAACTGGTATGAAAACAGTGTATTCATACACCAATTCGCAAAATAGTTCTTCATTTCTTTGGTCTCACTACTCCTATCATTATGAAATTTTTCCAGTAGCTAGAATAGGAGGTTAAATAGAAATTTTGATCTTTATGAAATTTTCTGTATCTATAACCGTTTCGCCGTAAAAAATCATTTCCTGTGATTCCAAATTTTTGTTTATAACTTTTACAGTTTGGCTTCTACGATGCTCAGACAACATTTTTTTTACGCTTCTGATTAAATTCTCTTTCCTTTGATACTAAACATGACCTTTTATTCTTCTTTTGAGGCAATATCAAAATTTCAACCCCACTAATAACTGTTTGATGACTTTGAGACATACTTTGAAAGATTCTACATGTTCTCAATGCCTACTGTGGCACTTTTTTGGAGTCTCTACCTGGTTTTCTCCGATTATTATTATTTTTTGAAGGAACTGCTACTTCCTGAATGTACAATAACACCACTGACATGATTAAAAATCTCTACTTTGTTTAATCCTAATCACAATACTACATGTTTCTTAAAAATAAACTAAATTGTAATATATTCTGAGGATGTTTTCTCCCCCTTAATTTACGTGTATTATTTGAAATAATTACACAGGTTTAGCAAATAACAATCATAGCTGCCGTTCCTTTACACACAAAGTTCAAAGTAATTCCACTTCACAGCATTTATTATAAATTAAACAAAGTCTGTTGCTGGCATCAAGTTTATACATAGTATAAACCTTGAAAGTAAATCAGCTTTGATCCTTCAAGGAAGATGCAAGTTACCTTCTGTAATATTAAAACATTTAACAACCTTCACTCACTTATAACATTTGCATACATAGCCCCTAGTTTAGATTTAATAAATTCTGAAGAATAAAAATAGTTTATACAACTATTTTCAAATTTCTTGAAGTTAATGTTCACTTTGCAGAAGCTAATCTAAAACCAAATTGTTAAGTAAGTGAACAATACTGCCAACCACCATTTCACCATCGCTGTCCAGCTTAACACCTCAATTCTGCCCCTTCACGGCACTCTATGAAGTGACAAGAACTTGTTCAAAAAAAAAAAAAAAAAAAAAAGTCTGAAATAATACTGCACGCAGAAGCCACCCACTCACTGGTCCTGTCTTATAATTATTATTTTTTGGTGTTGTATGCCAATGCTCAGCCATGATGTCCAAATGTTCCAGAAGTTTCTACACCATGTCATTAGTTCCAGTTAAGAACTTTGTGGAATCTCTAACTTGTCCTTAAATGTTTACCATACTTTTTCCAAAATATGCATTAGTTTAGACATAAAAATTAATTACAATACAATACATAAATAAAACATTTTCCTTTTCTCTTTAAATATGACTTCAACATAAAAAATTTTAATTCTAGTTTATGTCAGTAACCATTTATCCTCTCCACATAACTTTAATTACAAAATATTATTCAAAACCATTTAGTGTTCACTAAACATTAATTTTTACTGTTTTCCCTTTAAATTATTAATCGACACTAACACCGTTCTTAGTATAAAAAAAAATGCTATTTCTTTTAGTTTATAAACCCCTCATAAATACTTTATGCTTAAAAACTGAATATTTCGAATTATCTCTTGCATCATATTATTACCCTTAAAACTTTCAAAATGCATTTGACTGTTATTGTATTAATATTTGCCATAAAATTTCCTTTATTTATATGTTAAAGTTTCGTTATTTAATGTTTTTAATTTTTAGTTAAGTTCAATTTTATGTTGAATGTTAGTATTAAAATTCCTTTGATTATTAAAATATTTATTAATTCTTGGTCTTTTATGCTTACATAAGTATCAAAGGTTCTTTTAGCTTGTACAGCATTATGTGTTAACTATTTTATTTAACCAAATAAACATAATTTCTTTCATACCATTACTTTGGTACACTTTTTGGGCTTTCTTGAGAAGTCAGATAAAACATTGACAATTTAAGGAAATAAAGTGAGTTATTTGGGTAGATCTGTCCTTTTTCTTTTGAGTAATGGTACTACAAACCAAATTAAAACTATTTTTCACCCAGAAATTTTCATCTGTTTATGTACCAAAGATGCCCCATGAAGTGGGGAAACTTTGGAACAAGTCATTTTTCTGGTTAAAATCAATAGGAAAAGTGGTTGATACCATAGTTAGAATAAATGCATTTTATATTGTCTCACATTACACACATTTTCAGCTATGTGTATTTGTGTCTCTTTCTGCCCCTGAACTTTAAAAGGTTTCA
>JARYHS010003996.1:0-12896 GCA_031002005.1 Vandiemenella viatica
AGGTCTCGCTGCGGTCGCCGCAACGACGACATCTGGTGTCCCGTCGACCCCTCTGGAATCGTTGGCAACCGTTGAGGGGGACGACACCAAGCCTGGCTCGATGGATGAATCGCCAGTCTGCAAAGCGAGTAAACTTCCCTTGCTCCATAAAGTGGTTGCTGGCGCTGCTCGTGCGTGCGCACTCGAACACCTTGCCCTGATCTGGCTTTGCCAACAGGCGCCGACGAAGCCTTTCGCGAACCTGCTCACGGAGAATGCGAGTTAATTGCCGCTTGGCAGTCTCCGAGACACGAACAGGAGCTTCGTCCGCCTCCTCTTCTTCGGCGTTGTCGTCTTCGGTATCCGCTGCCGGCGTCTTCTCGCTGGAAGTCTGCGCCTGAACCTGCAACTCTAGAAGCGGCTCACACCAGCGCCACGTAATACCCGTGGGCGCAAGGCGGCGAGTGGCGTTCCGCACCTGCGTCCACAACGAGGAGATGTCGCCCCCGTCGCGCCCGAATTCGCCATCTAGACATCCGGAGAGGTATGTGGCAAGGTCTGCATTGCTCGGCTCGCGAGCTATGCGCCTTTGCACCACGAGTCGCAGCGAGGACCAGGCGATGTCCCGAACCGCAGCGTCGTCGCAGTGCAGCATGCGGAAGCCGTGCACAACGGTGAGAATGTCAACTGTGTCGGCCAAAGGTAGAAATCCGCAGCCACCCTCCTTCGGGCTCAGGTACACCGGCTCAAACGATGCACGCATTGGAAGAAAAAGCCACTTCTTAGCGGCCGCTCGGAGTTGGCGATCAGCGACCTTTAGGGGCCCTTTGGGCACATACACACCCCTCATGATGAAGACCAGGCGCGGCACCAGGAAGGTATTTGTGGCGTCTATCTTCTGCCACGGCGCGAGGAGAGACTCATCGATGCGCTGCAGGTCAACGCAGATAGACTCTATTTCTTCAGCCGGAGACTGGCTGACTCGAAGTCCGGTGGGAATGCCCAGGTGACGGTAGGCCTCACCTTCCCGGAGTATCCTCGGTTGTCCTTCCTGGATCCTGAACGCGGTATCAGGCGCAGACCGGCAAAGGATGTGCAGCGTGGCGCACTTCGCCAGCTTGAAGTGTAGTCCCGCCCAGTCAGCCGCGATACTCACCCTGTCTAAAAGATGTTGCAAAGACAGTGCGTCGCGCCCCAGCAGCACCAGATCGTCAGCGTAGGCCAGGACGCTGAACCGACGGCCGTAGATGTCCACTCCGTGCTCGTCGGCCGCAGTGAGCGCAGCTCGGATAATCGGCTCAATGGCACGATTGAAAATTATTGGGCTGTGCGGGCACCCTTGCCGCACACCAGCGTCGATTGTGACCGGCGACGTGTCACCCTCCGTCGATCTTATGACGTATTGGCAGCCACTGTACATTTCCCGGACCGTCCGCAGAAGGTGCGATGGGATGCCAAGTCTCTCTAGAACACCAAACAGGTGACTGTGCGGGATCGAGCCGAAAGCATTGGCAAGATCCAGCCAGGCAACGCATACTTCACCTCCTCGCCTCCGTGCCTGATCAATCGCCGTCTGCACAACGAAGTTGTGTTCGTAGCATCCCTCGTACTCCCGGAATAAGAACAGATTAAATCGTTTATTCAAGAAATACTTAATATTACAAACTAAGTAGTACAATCAATCAGAATAAATACAAAGCCCAATGGCAACATAATTTATAGCCTTATACAAACAGAATACAACTTATGACTACTCCTCGGAAGGAGTCGGCCATGGCCTTCAGGAGGAACCATCCCGGCATTCGCCTTCACAGGATACGGGAAACCATGGAAAACCGATCCCAGGATGGCCGGGCTAGGAGTTAACCTCGCCCTCCCGAATGCGAGTCCGGTGGTTACCCACCGCGACGCCTCGCTCGGTAAATTTTAAGCCCTAAATACATAGATATTACAGAATCCGGGTTAAGCCCGGTGATCCTTAAATATTTGAACCCTAACCTAGTGCCGGGATTAGCCCAGCGACTTACAAAATATTCCACAACGAGACGCAGCTCGTTTTAACCTAGACGGCTAGACCGTCAGTCCATTAATATATTTACAACGGGACGCAGCCCGTAAGAACACAATACTCCGACAGCACAGCACTGCAGCGGTCCCCCAGATGGTCTTGAGGAGTAGCCAGCATCCAGCGATGTCCCGCGCTGTCCCGCGTAGTCCCGCGCTGTCCCGCGCAGTCCCGCGCTGTCCCCCGTCGTCACAGATGACACCAGGCAGCTGGGATCCTATGGCAGTTGGTATTGCCGATATCCAGTGAGGTGCTCCACGTAGATATCTCTGGACCACCTGATTGTATCAGATACAATCAATCGCCGCATGAGGTTAACGTAGCGGCTGCTAATGCCCAATTGCCGCAGCACAGGGTCATTAGCGGGGTCCCAGGATCCCAGACTGCCGACGACCACCGCGTCCGAGATGACCTGGTATCCACGCTGTGCCAGGAGCTGGGCGACACCGGTGTACTTGTCGATTTTCTGCTCCCTAGCTCTGGCAAGCGCTTCCAACCTGTTCTCGAACGATACGGTGACATCAACGATGGCCGCCCTCTTCTTCTCTTCGTCGACAATCACCAGATCAGGGCGTAAACCACTGGTATCTCCAGGCACCGCCTGGTTGACGCGCACCAATGGAGCGGCGGCACCTGGCGCCCTAGGGCGACCCCGGACTGCAGCAGCCACCCGGTCGACGATGGCGTTGTGGCGAAGCTGCCACGCCGCGGAGTGCACCCTGCAGTGGTTGAGGACGTGCGGCAGGGTCTCGCTGCGGTCGCCGCACCGACGACATCTGGTGTCCCGTCGACCCCTCTGGAATCGTTGACAACCATTGAGGGGGACGACACCAAGCCTGGCTCGATGGATGAAACGCCAGTCTGCGAAGCGAGTAAATTTCCCTTGCTCCATGAAGTGGTTGCTGGCGTTGCTCGTGCGTGCGCACTCGAACACCTTGCCCTGATCTGGCTTAGCCAACAGGCGCCGACGAAGCCCTTCGCGAACCTGCTCCCGGAGAATGCGGGTTAACTGCCGCTTGGCACTCTCCGGGATACGAACAGGAGCTTCGTCCGCCTCCTCTTCTTCGGCGTCGTCGTCTTCGGTCGGCGTCTTCTCGCTGGGAGTCTGCGCCTGAACCTGCAACTGGAGTTCTTGAAGTGGCTCACACCAGCGCCACGTAATACCCGTGGGCGCAAGGCGGCGAGTGGCGTTCCGCACCTGCGTCCACAACGAGGAGATGTCGCCCCCGTCGCGCCCGAATTCGCCATCTAGACAACCGGAGAGGTATGTGGCAAGGTCTGCATTGCTCGGCTCGCGAGCTATGCGCCTTTGCACCACGAGTCGCAGCGAGGACCAGGCGATGTCCCGAACCGCAGCGTCGTCGCAGTGCAGCATGCGGAAGCCGTGCACAACAGTGAGAATATCAACTGTGTCGGCCAAAGGTAGAAATCCGCAGCCACCCTCCTTCGGGCTCAGGTACACCGGCTCATACGATGCACGCTGTGGAAGAAAAAGCCACTTCTTGGCGGCCGCTCTGAGTTGGCGATCGGCGACCTTTAGGGGTCCCTTGGGCACATGCCCACCCCTCATGATAAAGTCCAGGCGCGGCATCAGGAAGGTCTTTGTGGCGTCGATCTTCTGCCACGGCGCGAGGAGAGACTCATCAATGCGCTGCAGGTCAGCGCAGATAGACTCTATTTCTTCAGCCGGAGACTGGCTGACACGAAGTCCGGTGGGAATGCCCAGGTGACGGTAGGCTTCACCTTCCCGGAGTATCCTCGGCTGTCCTCCCTGGATCCTGAACGCGGTTTCAGGCGCAGACCGACGCAGGATGTGCAGCGTGGCGCACTTCGCCGGCTTGAAGTTCAGTCCCGCCCAGTCAGCCGCGGTGCTCACCCTGTCCAAAAGATGTTGTAGGGACAGTGCGTCGCGCCCCAGCAGCACCAAATCATCAGCGTAGGCCAGGACGCTGAACCGACGGCCGTAGATGTCCACTCCGTGCTCGTCGGCCGCAGTGAGCGCTGCTCGGATGAGCGGCTCTATGGCAAGATTGAAGATTATTGGGCTGAGCGGGCACCCTTGCCGCACACCAGCGTCGATTGTGACCGGCGACGTGTCACCCTCCGTCGATCTTATGACGGTCTGGCAGCCACTGTACATTTCCCGGACCGTCCGCAGAAGGTGTGATGGGATGCCAAGTCTCTCTAAGACACCAAACAGGTGGCTGTGCGGGATCGAGCCGAAAGCGTTGGCAAGATCCAGCCAGGCAACGCAGACTTCACCTCCTCGCCTGCGTGCCTGATCGATCGCTGTCTGCACAACAAAGTTGTGCTCGTAGCATCCCTCGTACTCCCGGAATCCCTTTTGGACAGATGACAGATGGGAGCACGAGCCCGCCCAGGATGACATGCGGGTGGCAACAAGACCAGCGTAGAGCTTGGCAATGGTGGTGCTTAGGGCCAGTGGTCTCCAGTTGGTGACGTTGTCGCGGTCACCGCTCTTGTACAGTAGCACCGTACGCGAGCGCTTCCAGCTACTCGGTGTTCTCTCCGACGCGAAGCAGCGCTGGAAGATCGCCGTCAGCACGTAGCCGCCGGGGTCCGCACGCCGAAGGTCTGCGTAGGTCACCCCGTCGGGTCCCGGCGCCGTATTCTTCGCCCGCTGCAGCCGCCGCAACACCTCATCCCTGGAGATGGGGCGCACCGCGGTGTCAGCGACGTCCTCAGGTGTTGACGAGGTGAAGTCCGGGACAGCTGGCGGCGGATCTGTAAAGACATGATCAGGTTTTGCGTAAATCCGGTTAAAGTGCTCCACGAGGACCGTCCCATCGATGGAGCAGTAGGGGGAGGGGCCAGCCAGGACACGCTGCATCGCCTTGCGCCGGTCGACACGGTACAGCCTCTGGATTTCAGAGGCGGCAGCCGCATCGTACCGCGGCTCAGCTCCGCCACGCGCCCAGCCACCCCGTCGCCCACCACGCCGCCGGGGAGGTGCGGGATTGGGAGCAAGCTCAGGCCGGGCAGCCCCGCGGCGACGATCACCAGGCGCCGCGTCGTTCCCTCTCTGCCTCGCTGCCGGCCGCGACGACGCAATCTCGGTGATGTAGGCGTCGACCAACGACTCGAAGCGGTCCCACGGTTCGGCAGCAACTCCCTCCAACTCCGCAAGCCAACGACGCTGCCCGGCGGTGAGCTTAGGTTCGGGCAGACGACGGTCCTGCGGAGCTTCGGGAGGGCGTGGAGAGGAAGGAGGGGTGCTCCGGCCCGGCACGCCACCAAGTCCGGATGGAGGGTTGGACTGGGGCAGTGCCTGCTGAGCGGGCGTCGACTCCGGTGCTCGAGGGACAGACGGCGGCGTCTGGTTGGCGGTTGACAGCGGCTCATCCTGTCCCTCAGTCCTCGCAGTCGGGATGATCACTTCTCGAGGGGGTTCTGTAATCATATCAGAGGGATCAATTACATGGTCGCCCCCCGAGCCACACTGCACCGGCACCACAGCCGGCGGCGGGGACCCGGAGGCCACCGCCACAGGCGCAGCACCAGCCGCGAGCACCGGGGAACGACCGCACTCCGCCGCCGGCCCCCGCGGCACACCGGACCCACACCCCCCAGCGGGCCGGCGAGGAGCCGCCGCCGCAGGAGCACCAGGCCGAGCCACACGCCGCCGCCGGGGCCGGGACGGGCCGGAGCCCGCCCCCGAGCCCGGACAGCGGGCGGGGCCAGCAAGGGCACCAGCGACAGCAGCATCCACACCGGACACCACCGGGGACGCAGGCCGGGCACCAGCGGCAGCAGGACAGGCGGAGTCACCTAGCCGACAAATCAGCAGGACTACTGCTATTTCCCCTGCTGGCTTCGAGGCTGGCTCGTCGCCGGGCGAGGGGGCTCACTTCCGCCAGGTCTCCGGGCGATGTCGGCGAGGCGGCTCCATCGGGATGATCTCGGCGTTGGTGTGCGAGGATCCCTTTGGCCGACTTGAAGTCCCTCTGGCAGAACCGGCAGCGAAAGCAGATGGTCGTCGCCGCGTCGTGATGTTTCTTCCGGTGCTTCAGCAGGTCGTTGTGGGTCTTGTAGACCCCAAACGTTGGTCGAACTCCTCCCAGAGCCGTAGCGCAGTCCTCACAAGGGTACTCCGGAGAGGGGAAGACCACCAGCAGCACCGACGACATCCTGAAACTTGAAAGAAAATATTAGTAACACAGCAAAAATTAAGCTGATAAGAACAGATTAAATCGTTTATTCAAGAAATACTTAATATACAAACTAAGTAGTACAAATCAATCAGAATAAATACAAAAGCCCAATGGCAACATATTATCTTAGCCAAACTGAGCCATTATGTCAAATGTAGGTCGGTCAGTTCCGGAACGACCTGACTTAGCTCAAATGATTAAGCACAACTCAAAAAATTTCCTGCTCCCACCGGGATTTGAACCCGGAAACGGAGCATAAAGCTTTTGAAAGCAAGCGCCTTAACCACTGAGCTACCATACCGCTTCTTAGACTCAAAAGAAATGAAATAAAAACAAAAATTAGGTAATAATAATTTTGATCGACTTTTTGTATCAAATACCCCTGTGTGCGCCGTCGATATCAACACTTGATTGTGTGCTGATTGTAGATGCGTTGTCGTAGTTCATACTTGCTCTGACAATAAGAGAAAATCGTCAATTAGCCTGTGGTCGCCATGTAATGATTTAAAATGGTTTGATGATGGTCATTAATAACACTCGAGTGCCGAACTCAAGAACTGCATTGATGCACAGTTTATTCAATCACAATACATAGAATGTCGGCACCATAAATGATAATTGTCGTATCAGACTGTCGTCAATATTCAAGATAGTAGGTTAGCAAATAGAACTACAGTTTCTTCAGCACACATGCTTAACATCCATATTCAGTGTAGTCTAGAATAGGTACGGCACATAACTAACAATTCGTATCCGGCTAACACTTTTCGCACGACCGGCTAACTCCCGAGCACCTGGACTACTCGACCACCTTCACTAGTATGTCCGACCTTCTTGTCTCTCGGCCAATCACGACACTTCCTTTCCTCACGTGACTGTCCTGGCCAACTAGTGTCTTTCTCTCTACCTCGCCTTTCAGCGATATTCCACTATTTTTTTTAGATGATGCACTCCTCATCTATTTTTGGTGTGCAACGCTATCGTTACATACTCTTTTCCTCAGCGCGCGCCTGGCTGGCATCGTCCATCCTCCATACATTCCATAGAGGTGTTCTCGCATGGCCAGACCGCTAACGACACTAACAGGAACTTTACACATACTTCAACGACCACCATAGGGCATGGCTGTCGCTTGGACACGCCTCAGCGGAAATCTAATGCCCAAAGGATTGAAAAACGGGCGAAAGGCGAAAGCCCTCCTAAGGAAGAGAATAGTCACAGAAAGGGTTATATTATCGATGACGCCTTTGTAACAATGGCACAAAGGAGGGATCTTTCGATAAACCCCGCAGGGGCCTGGTACGCAAGTGCCAGGTACGGGTTTGGCGAACCCGCGGTGCCCGAGCTGGAAGCTTGTGAGCGCCGCAAGTTTCCCACACCGTAAACTCCTACCATGCTTCAACGACCACCGTAGGGCGTGGCGGTGGAACGTTGTGTGCCTAGGAGAACGGGGATCTTGGCTTCATCGCCCGGATCGCGAGGACGGTACAAACCTCTATAAAAAACCCTCAACCTCAAGGTCGGACACGTGCTGAGGAGGTGGATGAGTGGTGAGGCAAACCACCCGCTAACGTGCGACCTCAGGGGCACCTGCGCACCCCTGTTGTATCAGCATTCCTGTATAACATGTTTTTACTCGTGGGACCAAAATTCCATCTCACAAGCAAAAACAAAACCCCTGCGGTCCGGGTGTGCCGCAGGTAAATAAAAATACACCCAATACAAAGAAGCGGGCCAGGGTCGATAGCCCTCTCGCTTCGGAAGACCATAGCAACAGGAAAGTGTGTTCCATAGCGAACGCTTTCATTGTAATGCAGAGGGTAGAGGGGAAAGGTGTCCCCTTTTTATATTAACAAAGGACTTGAAGGATTTGTCGGTACCTTGAGATCAGTTAAAAAGCTGAGGAACGGGACGCTGCTGCTGGAAACAACCACCAGTAGGCAGGCATCACAGCTCCTTAACTGTGAGAAGCTCGGGGAGTTCGCCGTTAAAAGCGAACTCCACAAATCCCTGAATTCTTCCAAAGGCGTCGTCACCTGCCGTGATATCATGGATTTAGGAACCAAGGAACTCGTTAAGGAGTGGGAGGATCAGCAAGTGGTCGAGGTGCGTCAGATTACACGGAGGGTAAATGGCAGTCTTGAAAAGACTGCCACCTTCGTCCTGACGTTTAACACTCCAGTATTGCCCAAGTGTATTAAGGCTGGCTACATTAACTTGAACGTCCGTCCGTATGTTCCGGACCCAATGCGCTGCTTCCAGTGCCAGAGGTTCGGACATACGACGGCGCAAAGCAAGGGCAACCCCACCTGTGGTAGATGCGGCACGGGGGCACAAGAACCGGGTGTCACTTGCACGCTCCCACACGTGTGTGTCAACTGCTCCGGGGCGCATCCTGCCTGGAGTAGGGAGTGTCAAGTGTATCTTGAGGAGCGCAAGATACAGGAGTTGAAGACCAAAGAGCGGATACCGTACGGAGAAGCAAAGAAGAAGGCGAAATCGCTCGCCGCTCCAATTTTTGGAAGTAGCTTTGTTCAAATGGTCTCGACTCCCGTCAGGAAAGAAAGTGTTGCTACGAAGACATCCTTTGCAGACATGGGCACAAGCACTACGTGCTCATGTCAGTGCAAATGTGGTACAAAATCCACGAAGGTCATGACACCCAAGACCGCGGATGTCGCTAGCAACACACCTGCAACCTCGACCAGTCCAGCAGCAGTAACTAAGTCTCCACCAGCATCAAATGTAGTACCTCCAATACCACCACGTAATGTTGAAATGGTAGCGATACCACTTGCTACCAGTGTAAACCGAGGTGATCAGAAGATCCGAGGAATTAAGTTTAGACAGACGGATCCGACCCAGTTTGTCAAGTCCCCCTCTTCTTCTCCTCCCAGACTGCCCAGCGGTGGGGAGAGTAAGGGGAAGAAGCGAAGAAGAAGAAAAAGGATAAGGAGGATTTTGAGGAGTCCTCGGGGTCGGAGATGTCTGTCTCCGCTTCCGGGCAGGAAGAAACGGAGATGCTGGTGGACGAGTCTGGTCCAGTACCTCGGCATGATGTGACCGATGACCCACCCGACCCGGGGCGGGTGAGGTTAAATAGGTAAGAATGGCTCCCATACTTAAGTGGAACGTTAACGGTTTTCAGGCTCACAAAGAGGAAGTCCAACTCTTAGCACGGTCTGATCCTTTGTTTCTCTGTCTGCAAGAGACACATTTCAGACCGCTACACCAGCCAGTGCTAAGAGGATATGACATATTCCGAAAGGACGATACCGAGGGTGATCGAGCTAAGGGAGGAGTGGCTGTGTTGGTCCGAAACACTGTCCACTCCGAACCTATTGTTCTTACCTCTGATCTACAAGCAGTAGCGGTGAAAATACACGGTCCAATCCAACTGACCGTATGCTCTGTCTATCTGCCACCCAGTGTGTCAGTCGTCTACGACGACCTGGTTGGCATTATACGAAAAATCACTCGGCCCTTTCTCCTTTTGGGAGATTTCAACGCGAACAGTGCGTTGTGGGGTTCCACCACCGATTGCCCCAGGGGCCGAGTGGTTGGTAGATTGATAGAGCAGGAGGAAATTTGTATCCTGAATACAGGGCAAATGACTCATTTCACCACTGCTACCGGTACGTCTTCTGCCATTGACCTTTCCTTGTGTTCCCCCTCAATTGCGGCCTCCGTGCAGTGGGGAGTGGATCGCGACCTACATGGTAGCGACCACTTCCCTATTTGGATGCTCGTCCAGTGTGAACGAGGAAGAGGAAATAACCGACGCAAATGGAACGTCAGTCGTGCAGATTGGCAGCTCTACTGCCGTGCTGTACAACTGCAACCCTGTGGCAGTATACAGGAGAAGGTGAATCACTAGACAGAAGTGATTCACCGAGCAGCTGACGTTTCCATGCCGAAGAGCTCCGGAACGCTGCGAAGGACGCCCGTCCCCTGGTGGAACGATGAATGTCGTTCCGCCATCCAGGGTCGCCGACGGGCGTAGCTTCGTTTTAGGTTGTGCCCAACTTCTGACAACCTAGCAGCGTTCCGTATTGCCAGAGCTATGGCGCGTCAAGTTATTAAGGAGAGCAAGAAGAGGTCATGGCAGAACTTTGTGAGCAATATAAATCATTCCACGCCTTCGTCGAAAGTATGGGAGTCTATTCGCCGTATATCTGGAAGATACTCCTGCCCACCAGTATCTGGGTTACTGGATCACGGACGGATAATTACTGACGAACGAAGCATAGCGCAGCTGATGGCGGAGAACTTCTCCGCCGTCACATCGTCCGCCAACTTTGACCCTCGGTTTCAGCGGCGAAGAGTCGCTGCCGAGAGGCGCCCGCTGTGCTTCGATTCGTCGAATACGGAGGCCTACAACTGCCCATTTACATCTTGGGAGCTGGAGTCAGCGTTAAACAGCTCCAGGGCCTGATTTGATCCAGTACCAGATGCTGAGGCATCTTAGTAAAGATGCTAAGGAGTACCTTCTGGATATTTTTAATGATATATGGACCGGAGGACACTTCCCCGACTCGTGGAAAGAAGCAACATTAATTCCAATTTTAAAACCTGGAAAGACAAATTGTTGCCAGGTAGTTATCGTAGTATTGCCTTGACTAGCTGCGTGGGGAAGACACTGGAGAGGATGGTTAATCGCCGCCTCGTCTGGTGTCTTGAATCCCGTAATCTGTTGAGCCGCTTTTCATTGTGGATTCAGGAAGTTCCGTTCCACCTTGGACAACCTGATCCTCCTGGAGGCGGCAATACAGGATGCGTTCATTCGCTAGCCAGCATCTTGTGGGTGTCTTTTTCGATCTCGAGAAGGCCTACGATACTACCTAGCGGCATGTTATTTTAAAGCAGTTGCACGAATGGGGTTTTAAGGGTAACCTACCCCAGTTATTTAAAATCATTTTTATCTGGTCCGTTGCTTCCGGTACCGAGTCGGTAGTGAAGTGTCTGATCTTTTTATTCAGGAAAACGGTGTTCCTCAAGGGTCAGTTTTAAGCGTGACTCTTTTCGCTATTGCGATAAATAGCATTTTAAGTGTTATAAGGAGTCCTATAGGGTACTCCTTATTACGAGGACGATTTTTTAATTTTTATTGCCTCATCCAGCCTGAGAAGTGCCTAGCGGCAGTTGCAACTCACGCTGAACAGGCTGGATGAATGGTCAGTGCACACCGGATTTCGTTTCTCTGCCGAAAAAACCCGGTATGTACTTTTTAGTCGTAGTAGGACTCTTTTACCTGAACCCCACCTCACCTTGAGGAACACTGTTTTACGTTTTACCGATACTATTTGGTTTCTGGGCCTCATTTTAGACAATAGGCTAACCTGGCTGCCACATCTAAAGATGTGAAAGTCAGAGCCTCAAAAGCGCTCAATGTTTTAAAATGTCTGTATGGCAGGTCATGGGTTGTTGTTGTTATTGGGGTTTTAGGGCGCGTCGACGACGGGGTCATTAGCGCCCTAACAACAACCAGGCGTGACAACGTGGCAAAATTGCCGTCTGTGTGGCCGACTGTAAAGGGGTCGGCCACAGAGACAGCACAATAAAATACAAGCATACTAATTAAAATACCGTCTGCGTGGCCGACAGTAAAGAGATCGGCCACGCAGAAAGCAACGTAGAACATAAAACTGAAAATAGGCAATAAAAAATAAAAATACATATATTAACTGGTTGGCTGTAAAAGAGCCAACCAGTTTAAAAAACGCGTAAGCTGGCTGGCTGTAAAGAGGCCAGCCATATAAGCAGTGTCACATGTAAAAACTGTACTTGGATTAGTGGTTGTAAAAGGCCACTAATCCAATCTAAAACCTAGGCCGATCTGCCCAAAAATTTTGGGACAAGACCGGCCAAGCTGCAAAACTTTAAAACCTTAGCCACGTTGTCACGGTCATCGCTTAAAATAAGGGACAGATCGTTGCCTAAGCCAACGTCTGCCCTTAAATCTAAAAACAATTCACATTCGGTTTAAAATGTGGCGTACCGTCAAAGGTACACCACAAACATCACATTCCGGAGGGTCCTCTCGGCGGAGAAGGAAACTATGAGTAAGAGGACAGTGCCCTATACGGAGGCGAGTAAGGAGAACCTCATCCCTCCTCGCCCGCTGGAAGGAGCTGCTCCACGGCTGAACGGTCGGTTTGACCAGCCGGAGCTTATTATGCTCGACTTCCAGCCACTGCCTCTGCCAAATATCAAATATAAATCTCTTCACCGCCGAGGCAAGGTCTGACTTTGGGACCGGTGCAAAATCGATTCGGACCTTGTCACAGGCTAACTTGGCAGCTTCATCTGCTGCCTCGTTCCCCCTGATTCCCACATGGCCCGGTACCCAGCAGAATAATACCTCCTTTCCGCGAGATTGGAGGGAAAGGAGGGCGTCCTGGATGTCCTGGACTAGACGGTCTGCTGGGTACATATTACCTATGGCCTGAATACAGCTCAGGGAATCACAGCATATGATGAAACACTTATCGCGATTACTTTCATATGCTGGAGCGACTTTAGCACGGCGTAGCACTCGGCAGTAAAAACGCTGCACCTGCCATCAAGTTTGTATGTGTAAGTCGCTCGAGGAACACGACGGAGCAGCCAACTCCGTCAGCCTGCTTAGACCCATCCGTATACACCGGAGTAAAATCGTGAAACTGATTCAAAACATCACT
>JARYHS010003997.1:0-18295 GCA_031002005.1 Vandiemenella viatica
GCAAATAAAGTACACTGCGTGTGTTTTCTACAGTAAGAAGCTTTCCGGATATTTTTTGCTGTTCGGTAATGTTCGTTTTAGTGATGTATACAGTTATAACATATGTAAAATAAATTTTGAAATAAATATTTTTGCGCCATTTCTTGAAACGATTAAGATTAATTCTATTGAGTTTCTCCAACTTCTTATGCTATTCCAATGACTTCTGTCAATTCAGACAAATACCTGCATGCGAAAAACACACGTGTAGTAAATTGCACACAGTTTTAACATATGTCAACATATTTAAATTTCGTAATTTTTGTACCGTTTGATGAAATTACATTGCCTCTAAGCAGCATTTGACGCTATCAAAAGTCACGTCTGTCGGTTCATACAAATACCTACATGTAAAAAAACTCACGTGTAGTAAGCTAAAACAATTATAACACATGAGAAATATATTATAAATTTAAAATATTTTGTACAGTATGGTGAAATGCTGTGGACTAATTCCATTTAGTTTCTGCAACATTTGACGCTATCCGAGAACCGTTTATCTGTTGTTGTGTTTAATTATTTGGCAGATTGTCTTGAAAACCTACAAATCCACTTAGCACATAGACACAGCAACAGTTGTAGAGATTAACAAACGTGTATAGCCTGTTGCACATGCGACATTGCGTGTCTATATCCGGCTGACACAGCGCATGCGCAATTGCTTGCCGCCGCACGGGTTCCCTTCTCAATCCAGGCGCCTATCACTATTTTTAAAGTAGCCAATACATACAGCAGCTATAAACGAAGCGGCGGCGACACTGAAGACTAGGGCCGCGAACTGGCTGTCAGCTGTAGCACGTGTTCCGACAGCCGGGTCCCCCACGCGTTGTGCACGCCCCGTGCGCCCATATCGGGACACAACAGCCATACTGCTGACGCAACAGGTGTCCCGTGGGCGGCGGACATCACTCCCGCTCCCGAGTCCTCTGATTTTTCATCTGTAGTTGTTTCCTGTCTTCACCTTCATCAAATAACCATCCATACCTTTACCTAGAGGTGCAGAATCAGCTGGATGTGTGGGAAAGGGTAGTGGCAGCTTATGGTATGAAGTTCTCTGCGAAAAAAAGTGAAGTGGTGATAACAACAAGAAAGAAGAACAGGACGGACATAGGCATATCACTTGGAGGAGAGCCACTAAATAGAGTGGAATGTCTCAAATACTTGGAAAACTGTATTGAAGAAAATGGAGGAAACAGGATGGAGATAAATGAAAGAGGAAGATGTGCAGATGGATTTTTTAAAAGTAGTAGGAGCCTCGTATGGAGTAAGGATGTCCCGCAAAAGAGCAAAGAGGCAATCTATAAAACATACTTTGTGCCAATTTTAACATATGGGTCGGAAACATGGGTGATGAAGGAGAGAGACAAAGGGAGAGTACAATCTGTGGAAATGAAATTTCAGAGGAGTAGACTAGGAGCAATAAGAAGAGACAGAATAAGGAATGAGAGAATCCGGGAGTTGATAAAGGAAGAACCACTACAAAAGAGAATTGAAAAATCTAGGTTACAGTGGTACGGGCATGTAAAGAGGATGGGAGAGGAGAAGTTACCAAGGAAGATGCTGGATATGGAGCTGAAAGGGAAGAAGCATAGAGGAAGACCAAGGGACAGATGGATTAAAGGTGTTAAGAAATGTGTGGAGGAAAGAGGAGGAAATTGGGCGACAGTGGAAGAAGAGAGATGGTGGTTGGACAGGAAGCGATGACGAGGCTTTTGTTCCCAGCAGACCGGCCAGTGGTGGAGGCTGCCCTAGATGATGATGACCTTTACCTAGATTTTGAGAATCAGTAAATACTGTGTTCTGCATGTAACGGTACGTGATTATACCCGAAATCAATTATTAAATGTGTTTCGGTATCTGGTAGGATCATGAACACCGTGCATTTAATAAGAAGGATGAAGAGCTTCCGTGCAGGCAAGAAAGACACTGACTTGCAAATCCAAGTCGTTGTTCAGTTGCTTCCAGTCTAACTTATAGTCTTAACGGTTACTTAATACAGATGACAGCAAACGAGGAATAAAGTCTTCCCGTAGGCAGAATTTACTGATTGTCGTGTTCTAGTTAGTTCTAGGGCACAGTAGATGTTTCAATATTAAAGGTCCATACATCCTGATTTCGATTTTCCAGGGTTTTCTTCAACCACTCCAGAGGAATGCCTGAATAGTAGCTTAAAAAAATCTATAGGTGAATTTCTTTCCTTCTTTGTCCCAAGTACTCTGCCGGCTCTGAAAACAAAATCCTTACAGCAGGAATCATACTTGTTCAGAATTAGATATATCTAGAGTATCTCCATTTTATATGGTATTTTCATCACCTGAAATTGTGATATCTGATAGGTAGTCATGGTTTTCCTTGGGAATGAAAGAATAGTACAAACTTCCATATGACACTCATACACACATTGGCAAAACAACATCTCTGAATAGTGAGCACTGAACAAATTACCGTCAGTAATTTTAGAAGTGTTTGACTAATTAATGTTTCACCCGGTGCAAATTTAAAATTCTGTCCTCCATCTTGTTAAGAAACTAAGTCCTAAAAGGAAGCGTGGCTGAATGTGGCTATTCAGATATTACGTTACTGACGCAGTGTAGATTCTCAGGAGTGGCTCACCTTCGTTGGGCACCAAGGAATGCGCAAGATTGTTTACTAGTCGTACACGTGTGAGAGTTGAAGTTGGTAAACAGCCGATATACCAGCTATTCAAAACAACTCTGCCAATGTGCTGGAACTGTTTATCACTAGAAGTCTTGTGGAAAGGAAATAGATAAGACAGGTACAAATTCCCTGAAAAATAAGTACAAACGTGATTTAAATCAAACACAGAGAAGATGATGGAGAAAATGCAGCTATATAACAATCTGAAGTAAGAAGACCAGTAAATGAACACAGTAAAATAGGATTGTTCATATGGAGTTAGATATACCATCGATTAATAAAATTATTTTATTTTAATAATGTTGGTCGTTGGGAAAGTCGTTTATATATGCGGCCACCTATGATTCATTCACTGTGTTGATGCGATGTAAATAGTCATTTAACACTCACAACAGTTGTCCATACTTCAGGCTTGCCTCCCACCCACGAACCCTGCAACTCAGGGCTAACATGCTAAACCCTACACTACCTGGGTCGGTGTGTACCAGGAGCATTGGGTGCATATGGTAAGTGAGACAATCAAGGAGTTTGTTTTTACAGGCGGAAAATATCAGTTCGTATGACGTCCATCAGAAACTTTTAACAGTCTATAGCGAAGGTATTCAAAAGCGGCGAATATCGGGAAATTATGAATAATGTTTAAGAATAGACGAATAGGTATTCATGACTCAGGGAGGTCAGAAGGATCTTTTTTCATTACGTACGCGCTGAAACCAAACGGAGAACAAATCATTCAAGACATTGGTATGAATATCACCTTGCTGCCATACGCTTTCCAGACAATAATGACCTGCAGGAGATTGCGTACTGACTGAACAATTTCGGGCCTGTACCTGGTACCTGTACATGATGCGAATAGATGTGACAATTTTTTTTTTGGGGGGGGGGGGTTAATGTACAAGACCACTATGCCGAGAAATAGATGGCAATATGCAGAAAACTCGAATGTTTTGTTGTATTATCAACAATTATCTACGTTTCTTTTCGTCTCGTATGACTCCCTGCTGAAATTATAGTAGCTGACAAACTTAAAACATAGAACTCAAACGATATTCTTCTGTCAATTTTAGAGTTACAAAGATGTTGAGGTATGGATAATCATCTGCAGACTAGTTAGCTGAAATATCTCATTACTTCATACGCTGGCGAAGATTGCTTCCTCAGGTGCGCTGTAATGTCTTAGCTCACTTATGACACCTACAGATCGCAATTACTAATCATCAGAGATTCGGATCTCGCGGAGGAAAATGGCACCGAAAAAAAAAAAAAAAAAAAAAGTTTAATTAATCGCTTCACTTTCAGAATGACAAAGTTAAGTGATTTGTTTCAGATGTGTTACATCTTCACTTGTTTTTAAGCTCAAGAAAAGAGCTCATATTTGTTCCGTCTATACAACACTGATCATGATGGTTCTTTTATTGCTGATTGAAAATTAAAGACCATAATTACAGTTTTTTTTATTGATGGCTTCACGCCATGTCGGCTTCGAGATAATTAGAGGCGGTATGCGACTGGGGACAAAGAAAGTGGAGGAATTCGGCAATGGCCTTTTGAAGGAAGCATCCCAGCATTCGCCTGGAGTGATTTGGGGAAACCATGGAAAACCCAAATCTGGATGCTCGGACGGATATTCGAACCTGCGTCCTGCAGAATGCGAGGCCAGAACGTTAACCGTTCACCCACCACCCTAGATCAGATATTTCTGAATTCATGGAATTTTGTCGGTTATTTGAATAAAAAAATGTTCTTAGCTAAAGTAAATTAAGATTTAAAACTCCTGACAGGAATACGATGCATAACTTCTTCTTTATTTTGGGGATCGTGTGCAGGGAGCAACGAACAGGGAGGCTTTTGGCTACGGTGTTTTGAAGAAACCACCCTTGAGTGACTTTTGGAACGCTTGGAAAATCAACAGCTGGATTTCGGGTTCTACAGAATGCCAGACCTGAACGATTTTGATTATCGTTGGCTATTGTTCCAATTATCGTGGAGATAGAACTCACCGAGTGTGATGTGTGAGCGGTAACTTTCTGGCCTGGCATTCATTAGCACACGAATTCGAATTCCAACAGCGAATTTGTCGTCGCATTCACAAACTTCACTGCTGAACTGCCATAGCGCACTAATGAGACGCATACAGAAAGTGAAAATAAATGGAATCTTCAGAAGTATGTTTGCTTGGAGCGTGAATACGTACACAGTATGTCTCGTTTCATCAATGGTTTCATGCAACTACTTACAAGCAAATTGATCAACAGAAACTTATTTAAAAAGTAGCTGTCTTGTCGTATATTTCTTTGGTGAGCACTTTTTTTCGTTTCGAGTCTATTGGTGCGTGTCTTATGTAGCCCGTCTTCCGTGCAGATGCCCTGATAACTGCGGCCACATCGCCGCGGAATTTCTCGCCTGAGCGCCCAACTGTACACAGCCGTCCATCTGAAACCACAGCGGGCTGGAACCGACCGAGACCAATAACGTTTCGCGTTAAAATGAACCGTGTTTCGACAGACTATTCGCTGAAATTACCGTGAAACATAAAACCAGGACGCCTTAAGCGTAAAATTACAAAGTAAGGTGACAAGAAATAGCGTTTACACTAATTTAGTTTAGTACTTCCACAATAATCTAAGCTAAAATTCAACAAGTATTATTTCAGCTGATGCGAAGAGTTCCTGTTATAATTTCAACTAGTTATTTCAGCAATTACAGCCGAAATTTTTTCGTTTCGTTGAAATTAGAAACGGTTCAATTCTATATGGATAAAACGATAACCGGATAAATTTGTACAAGAAAAACTCGGAAACTACTGAGCTGATTTCGATGGGGTTTATACCGTTTTAAAGCTTAGAATCTCAATTGATTTATTTGGCATGTCTTATCTTTCAACGTTACATAACGCTGGAGCATTAAATGAACATCTCAGTGTATAGTGGTAAATACCAAAGATTATTCCGCACTATACACAATACTACAATGTCTCTGACATGAAAGCAATAAAAGAAGTTTACAATAATAATTATTTTGCATATTCCACATTAAACAAAACTTGAAATATTCTTTCCTTTAATTTGGTATATTCAGTTTTTAAACGCCATAGATGACCGTATTAAATGAGAGAGATTTATAACGCAAAAAATAGCAGAGATTTTCTTTGATCAGAGTTTCTGACAGCAATACTACAATGCCTCTGCTTATCATCTTTAGTGTACTGTTCACAATTGTCTGAATACTTGATAAACAATTCTGAATATTTGATATTCAACTGTACAGGTTGGAATCGATTTTAATTTTGAGCTCCTGTGCCTGATGAAGTAGCAAAATGTGATTTTTTTTTAGCTCCAGCGGCAGATGAGTCAGCATACTGAGACACATCTAATGTCTGATACTGTGAAAACTCGGTCTAAATCGATTCAACAGTTTTCAGATTATTGGTAAAATAAATGTCTCTTAAGACATTTTAAGTTTGACCCTAAGCTTTCAAATTCTGAAAATCCATTCTAAATCTGTATTTCCTGCATGGTGCCGAAGTAAACAAACACATTCCAGGTACATTTTTATATATATGGTATGTATTAATGTGCGTACCCTCCATGTTTCGATTTTCCAGCATCAACATTAGCAGATGTTGTAATTATGTTGAAATTTTTTTTTTTTATCTACAATTTACCCCCCTCCGGAACCAAGGGCCCCTTCTTCACATTTGTTACGGGCCCCGCGCTTTCTTAATCCGGCCCTGGCTAGTATTTAATAAAACGAAATATCATTGACAAGGAGAGTGATTAAATGAATGTCGGAAGACCTCTTTCGTGATACTACGAGGCAAAGTCAAAAGGTGAAAAGAAATTTTAATAATCATACTTTTCTGACCCAAATTATTCTAATTCAAAATCAATTGACTATGTGTGCTACACAGTCTACGAACAAGTTGTAACGGTGGTATAACTGCATCGTTTAGGATTGGTTGTTCGCAGAATGTAGTTGAATAAAGGCTAGATGCAGAGCGTTGAAGTAGGTATTTTAAGTTTTTTAGCTAACAACTCAGCATCTCCTTCCTCCTTCAATTCAGCTGTAGGTCATCCTCAGTGATACCCAGCTATCAATAGTGTCAACAGGCACAACCCCAAGACAGAACTAATGCATTTCTCATACAAAGCTTCCGTTATGACGTTTACCCGCCTCACAGCGTGGTTAGACTGGAGCCGATCATGAACTTCACCCTCATATGCTGTGTCTCCTTCACAACCCTTCCATACTATACACCGCTTATCTAATTATACTATTCCCCGCTATCACTACCGTGCCCTCCTTAGTAAAGCCTCTACAAAGTGATTCTATATCCTCTGTTACCTGCCCTAAAGTGCTCTCGGTTTTTAAAGACATGTGACCTGGTTTTTCTGCCTAAGTGATCCTCCAGAAGTGGTTCTACACCTCTATCAAGGCTAACTTTATCTTCATATTTTTTCCTCGTCTCTTTTTACAAAAGGTCTGTTGCACCTTTCCTATTCCTACACACATAAGTTTCTACCCTACTTGATTCTGTAAGCAGATCAAACTTATGTCTCCCCGCAATTCCTGAAATATCGCACACCTACATTTTATTTACCCTATTTGCCCTCCAACCCAGCGTGGTGGGTGGGAGGACGCACGTTCGAATCTCTCTCTATCCATCCAGGTTTCGGTTTTCATTGGTTTCCCGAAATCACTCCAGGCGACTGCCGGGATGGTTCCTTAAAAATGCCATGGCGGAATTCCTTCCGGTTACTTGCTGCCAGTCCTTTCCCGCGTCTAACGACCGCGATGCTGGTGAGGCGTAAAGCCATGAGTAAAAAAGAAAAACCCCTCCCCATTTAGCCACCATATTTCCGTTTTTAGTCTACATGCTGAGCCAGAAGGGTACTGACCAGTACTTTCAGGTTCCAAATCTCTTCGCTCTGCTCCCTCATCGTAAGTGCCTTGCTTTAATGCAAGCCAGTAAAACGAAAGACTACACAAACAATATCTTTTGTATGACCCATACATGCAACAAAACACTAGTATTCTATTTCACTACGCTGCTTACATAGAAGATTAAGTCAAAATTACTCTATCACCGATAACTGTCCCAAGACTTCAGAAGCTGCAAAATGTCTGCATCCCTTTGATTATCAGCTAAATAAAACTATTTCTGCCCTGAATCTATTTGTATAATTTCGTTTCCTTCAGTGGTAAAACCACGTCTTAAGACCGTTGATAGTATATGCTTAGAGCCAATTCTTTAGCTATCAAATTTCACGAGCACCTTTTCGACGTAATTCAAACCAATACTTCTGTTTCGCAGTATTAAGACACTTAATTTCAACACATAAACCAGGAAAATAGCAATTTCTTGGCGTCCTTTAACAGTAATTTAGAATGAAGTGCTAGAGCAATATCTGTAGTGTTCGTTTCATTTTTTATACTTTCGCTGTTCTCGTTCTTATTCAAATTTTGTTGATTATAACTGAGCGATGGTAGTACACAGTAAGAGTTAAGTTATAGTCATACCTCTCTGAGAACTATTACATTCATTCTTCATAAACATCGTTTTTATAGAACTTGTACATTTCGTTGTCACATAGTATAGGGACCAAATTTGTACTATATAATTAAATGGAAGAAAAGTCGTGTTTGCACATGAAACGTATTTCGAAAAGAGTAACTATAATATACGCTCCTGGTGATAGAGATATCGAAACCGTAAGATGCGTAATTTTTTGTCTTCCAATTTGCAGGTTATATGAATACTAATTAAACTTCCCCGACAACGTCCAGGCCTCGCATTCAGGAGTACGTGGTTTCGAATCCCCGTCCGGGCATGTAAATTTGGATATTCCGTGGTTTCTCCAAATCACTCCATCCGAATGTATGTCGGGATGCTTCTTTCAAAAGGCCATAGCCAAATTCCTTTCTGTTCCTTGCCCCCAGTCCTTTCCAGTCTCTAATGACCTCGACGTTGACTAGGAGTAAAGCCATAAAAAAAGTTAAAAAATTGCACGTAGTGATGTTAACATACAAGATACGTTTTACCCAGATAGTAACCAACCTCCCAACGATACAGAAGCCAAAACATTAAATTTTTAATTTTTGACTGTATGTGCGCCTCTCACAAAAACTAATTGTTGGATTACGACGAGACTGAAGTCAAAAATTATTTGTGCATTACTTAAGAACTAAAACACTTATGCAGCTTAGTAACTATGTTCCCAATTACACTTGGCTAAAACCGTAACTTTAGGAATTTTTGTCTGTCTGTGTGCATAATCATAAAAAAAAAACTAATGAAAGGAATTCGACGGAAGTACACATAATGATAGCGTATGTCATGGAAGTTTACGAACATACTAATAATTTCCCATCGCAATTATCATAAAATCCATGATGCAAAGAAAAATATGATTGTTTTGACGTTTGTATATATACGTATGATCCTCGTATTGTTATATATATGGAAATAGTACAATTACATGTCAACAGATGGCCTCATCTGTCTTTTAGACGACTGCGCCTTGTTTAAATTGTACGAACTATAACAGGTCGACGTTACTATTGTATTAATTATTTTATATCATAGTTTATATACTTTCTAATAAATAAAAGTGTTGTTTCATACGCCAGACCAAACCGCTTCAAATATTTCTTACAGAGAAACTTTGTAAACAATACTGAATTGTTCCTTCGCGTGATACACGCACAGCCAAAAAATCTTCCGTAGCTGCGCATTTCAGGGGGTGGTAAAAACAAATGATGTGGACAAACGTGTTTAAAACATTTACGTACAACCCAAATTTAGAAGAAAAATAGGACATCCAAGAAAGAAGAAGCAACAGGACTACTCATTTTCCATTCCAGTAAACATTGTTTGATAGTTCATCTGTGGATTAACACCATGAACCTCTAATTAGACGTGAATGAAGTCGTGGGCACAGCAAGTAACAAATAATTCATTTAAAATCATTAGTATCCAAAGAAAAATTCAACCGATGCTAGAGGTAAAGACAGTTTACTGCGGTCAATAATCCTCGCTCCTATCTCCCGAAATTACTTATTGGAAACTCTGGAATAACCACTTCTTCGATTGATCGTATATTTCCCTATGTCTTTTACTGACACATGTCATCCTATCTATTTTCCATAAAAAGAAAATAGCAAGGATGAATACTGCTTCAAGGCACCAAGTGATCAGCCGTAGATTCCTACGAATATGGTTAGAAGGTTCTAGAAATTGATTATAAATGACGTTAAGACCGTCAACAGTAGTCATCCGATAGGCTGAAGCTCAGATAAACGCTTTGTTTCAAGCTACGCCTGTGATTTGAGTAGTGAACCACTTGAACTCAGTCCAGTAACCCTACCATTCTGTATTTCTGATTATCCTGTGAATATTTGTTCGTTTGGAATCGAGGTAGATCTGTAATGCCTGATGGCTGCTTTCTCCTTTGCCTGGAAGCGTGTTTCATCATCACTCAGTCACTCACTCACTTCCTGGAGGTAATTTTCTGGCTGACGCCTGGATGGCGCACCGCAGGTTCCAAGGTAGGTGACACACATCTCAGTCTTGTAACTAATGGAAACACATTGAGAACAAGTATATTGACATCAGTCTTTCCTCCCCCCCCCCCCCACATTTTCCCAACATTTCGGGATTTGCTACCTTCAATGAGTTTTCGTCGGCATGGTAAATTTGGAGCTATGGTTTACAGTCGCTTGCCCTTGATGATATCAATTATATCTACTGCCATGTCATAACTTCATAAGTACGAATAGAGGACGTGAGGTGGTGTCATCTGTCAGTGAAACGTGTAACTACGTTCAGCGCGTTAGAAGCGTATTTTAGTTTATGAGGCCGAAAGTAGAAATCATCTCGGCATTTGCCTCGAAGGTAGTGGAAAACCGCCTAAAACCCGCAGTTAGAACGCCCTAAACTCGGAGCCCTGGTCCTATCCAGTGAGTGGCTTCTCAGTGCACTGAACCATATTGGTGCGTTATGTTTCGCATGAATGTCTCCCTTAGTTAAAAGGTTTTTTTTCCCCCATAAAAGTAGAGAGTAGGTGTCAGATGACCATAACAAGAAGCCTTTTTTACTCGATCTTTGAGCCTCGTTGATACCGAGGCCGTTAGAGCCAAGCGAAAACGAGGGGCAAGGAACGGGAAGGAATTCGGCTATGACCTTTTTGAAGACACTGAAATGGTTTCCGGAATCCATGGAACAAAGAATTTTTGTACTGAGGTTTGAATCCTCATCCTTTAGAATTTTAGCCGCGTACCCTCCAGCTTCGGTAACAAGAAACAGAATTTAAAATTTTTCAACATTTGTTTTCGGCAGATATGCCATCAACTCTTGTCTGTATGATCAAACGTTTATTGCAACATAACATGTGTATCACACAATTATTCGCTCACAATGAAGTGTTTCAGTGCTGAATTAGAAGTATGAGCAACATTTAAAAATTGTAACCTACGATCTTAGCTCAACAGAACATTTTGGTCTTGACTCAATTTACATGGTCATTATTATCCGCAAGGTAGCTGTCAGATCATATATTTCATAGCACTTTTGGAAATTCAATTCCATTTTTTGGTGTCTGTAGTTATAAAACCAAGGCGTAGTTCTGCAATAAGTTGAAACGACCCTGACAACGGATGACCGTAGGTTACGCAGACATTTTCGATTCCTTATTTACACAGCACAGAATCCTCGACTTCAAGGACAATGGACCTCTTTATTACGCAGGAAAGAATCTAATTTTTCCTTCTCTTTTCTTAAGGAAAAGAAAAAATGTCCTGGAACTGTTGCCCCTAGGCAAAGAGAGGAACGTAAACAAGTGTCAACAGCTGCCAAACGTATTAAATTTACAGTGTTTGTTGTTCAATCTTTAGTGAAACATCAGGCAAAAATATATTACAGTCGTTGGCTTCGATGATTACGAACAACTTCCAGTAGCCGGCCTCGGTAGCGTAGGGGCTACAGTGCTAGTAGCTCCGCGTACCGAAGGCCGCCGGTTCGAGTCCGGCCGAGGGCATGGGTGTTTAGTGTTGTGTCTGTGAATGTCTTGTCCGTGTTGTAGTGTCCTTGTGTCAATACTTGATAGCAACAAATCACATTGAGCTGGCTGTATGGCCCAGTAGCCGAATGCCATTAAAAAAAAAAAAAAACCTTCCAGTAGTTGGAAGACTGCCCAAACAACCATTAAAATTGTAAGTGTAACAAGAAATCCTTAATTTTTATGAATAATTGTCGCGCCAATGCAATTGAATTTGTTCTTTATTTTCCGAGCGCGTTTCACTTCATTCTCTGAAGATCTTCAGTGGTTCTGTATTTGCATGGCTCACAAGTGCTATGAAATTATTCGTAAATATGGAACATGCACCTACGATGCAATCTGCTAATACAGACACAGCTGATGCCGAAATACTGCACAATTACAAGCAAGTGTGTGCAATAAAAATACAGAACCGCTGAAGATGTTTCGGAGAATGAAGTGAAACGCTTTCGGAAAATAAAGAACAAATTCAATTACATTGGAGTGACAATTATCCATAAAATTTTTAGGAATTAGCCTATAATATCCAAACAAGCCTTAGAGTAATGTTTCAATTCTGCCTACTAAGCGCGTAAACACGAAAAAATAATTCGCGGATTCCAAGTCTTAATAGACCCCACTGCAGCCAACTCAGTTGTCTTTTTTTTGGCGCAGCTGTAAGTTGTTTGTGTTTGCGACGATTTAATCTTCCATCAGATTCACGTAACCCAACATGTGATTTCGTGTCCGGTTGCGGTTTGTAGTTTCTCCAGAGCCGAGGCGCAGCCAGCACGTATAGCTGATACGTGTTCGTTCGGTTTCCAAGGACGTCGGCCAGGCTGCGTCGTTTTTCTCGATCACGCACAACTGCGGCGGACTTTCTCCCCAGCCGTTCCTCGTCTCGACTCCCGTCACGCGTTAGACTCGACCTGTTTGTGCACATTCCGTGGCTTTCATCCCGCACAACTTTGTCTCCCTGAAGCGCCAGACCGCTGCTTGAGGGAACAAAAACTTAGCCTCAGTGCAGCTTTTATGAAACAAGAAAACGTTTGCTTAGCATTGTACAAATGGATTCTACAAACTTCACAATATTTGCATCGCTGTAAAAGTTTGAAATGAAAATCTTCGGTTATTCCAGTACTGTGTTTTTTGCGCATGCCTCAGATATCTATGATGCTTCAAGCAACAGACACTTCTGCCCCAGAAATGGGTCGTGTCTTCTATCTAGAAGACATTAGTTTGGTAAGATTAAGAAAACCGTGGAAAATTTTATCTGAAATGCAGAACAGAAATTTAATACGTGGTGCTAAATGCGATGATTTAACTAACTGTTACATAAAATTTACTGTACGAGTTCACTTTTAAAAAATACAGCTTTACGGCTCATTCATGAAATTTGGTCTTACAGAATTGAGTAATTTGGGGTAACACAAAAAACAGAAATCTAGACAGATGGTGAGGGGTTTAGTTCTTTCATCAAACACTTTTTGACCAGCTTTCAATCGCCAATTATTTTTAAATTTCACAACAAATTTTCCGAAGCAGATTTTGCTTGACGTTTTGTTGCGTCCTGGTTGGCTTTTACTTCCGCGAGCGGTTCGGAAGATAGGAGCTCAGGTGAGACTGTCTAAGGTTACCTTTTCGCGATTGGAATCGCCTTTGACTTCGTGGTCTTAGCCACCTCCGCATAGGTGCGTTCCATCGCATCCTTATGCCACGCAGATCTTACTGCTAACGAGTCGGACTTTTCCGCATTCGTTAAACTACTACGCCCTTTCACGGGGCTTACTGTCTTCGATGCAGTACCTACTGCCCTCGAAAACCTTCCGTCACGTCGCACAATTCCGTTAGTCGACGGACAATCTCGCCTTTTCACGGGGCCTACCGTCTTCGAGTCAGCACCCAGTGCCCTCGGAATCCTTCTGTCACGCCTCACAGTTCCTTTAGTGAGCGGACACATTTCACCTGATGTCGCAATCCTCACGACATCTTCCCTGTCGCGTCGCACAGATCCGTTAGTGGACGGACAGACACCATTTCGCGTCGTAATCCCTACGACACTTCTCCCGTCCCGTCGCACAGTTCCGTTAGTGACGGACGAGCATGATTTGGTGACGTAACCCTTACGACACCCACAACATTCTTGTAGCCGTCGGTTTGCCTTACCGATCTACAAGAACCACCACAACGCATCTCACGTTGTTTCTGAAATGGCCCTTCTTGCGCGGTTTCCAAGCTAATTCGCTTCCCGCGAATCTCAATGGTCCTCCCACCATAATCTATTATGGCCCTATTTTGTGCCAGGAAATCCCTTCCTAACAAGCCTTCAAATGGCAAATCTATGTCCGACCCTATCACATAGAACTTTTGCCTTAGTACCAAACCCTTTTCGGCTTGGAACTCAATTATTACGGAAGCTTCTGTATTCACTATATTGTTACTAATCCCTTTGATTCTAATTTTTTCACTAGTATCCCTTTTTGCTCCCTTAGGTATACTATCCTTTTTTATTAAGCTGATCTGTGCCCCACTATCTACCAGGAATTTCATCCGATTATTCTTTGCTCCATCACATTGCATACTACAAATTCATTCTTGTTTGTGCAGTCTACTTTATATACTTTTGGGGGCCTGGCGCAATGTGACTGCCTCATTACGCCACTTAACAGTTTACCGGTCTATTATCCCTTTTTCTCACTACCCCGGTATTTTCACGGCACTCCCGAGCATAGTGCCCCTTTCTATTGCATTTAAAACAGTGATTTCACTTACACTCGGTATTCTTCTCTTGACAGGTACCACTTGCGCCGCTTGTCTAACACTACTCCTAGTTTCTCGCCGTGTTTCCATCATTCTACCAGCGTTTTCTTTCTCTAATTTGTTTACCTGGGCTAGCAACAGCATTTTATCGCTTTCTTATCCAGTTCGTCCTCTTTGTCAACCATTCTTACACGCCTTTGCGCCCGACAATCCTTGGCTGTATGCCCGGTTTTTCCGCAACTGACACAGGATGGAAAAGGTTTTTCTCTCTACTTTTGGAGTCCTGAAGAGATATCGCGACACCGTTTTTCTTTTGCTGAAGCTATCGCACTTTCTTCAGTCGCTGCAATTTCTACTGCTTCAGATAGGGTTATAGATTCTCCCCTAGCCCGTACAATTGTTTTCACTCGGTCATCATACAACCCTTGAATGAAAACCGCTCTTCATAATTTTAATACAAGAGCTATGGCTGCCTGCCAATTCCGTTTCTGCCATAACGCCCCATATGGCTTCCCTAAACTGATGCTGGAGTGCATCTATGCGCGAACCCCATTGCGCAATACTTTCCCATGATTCTTGCCTACTAGCAAACATTTTACATGCATAGTAGTCTAACGTTCTTTTGCAGCATAGTTTCAACCAATATCCACGAACTGCCGGCCAAGTTGTAGTCAAATCTCTGACGAGCAATTTTCCTCTAGCCGTCCCTACTATTCTGGCTTTAACAAATTTTAACAAGATCTCATGCTGTTCTGGCGCCACCAGTTCAAAAGCACTATCACAGTTGTCCAGAAATTCATTTAACTGAGCCTTATCGCCATCAAAAGAATGAGGAATTAATTTAATGACTTCATTTAAACTAATATACTGCCTCTGAGATGATGACTGCGCACTCTGACTACCCGACACTGCTTCGTTAGGCATGCTGCTGCTTTTTCTTTCTCACCTTCTGGTGTTGACTCCTGTGTGATGCTGTGTACGTCGCCCGTCCGGCTGCTGGCTGCGGGACTGCGTCGTGCGTCGTTCGCTTGGCTGCTAGCTGCGCTCGCTTGGCTGCTGGCTGCGGGACTGCATAGTGCGCCGCTCGCTTGGCTGCTAGCTGCGCTCGCTTGGCTGCTGGCTGCGGGGCTGCGTCGTGCTGCTAGCGGCGGCTGCCTGTTGATTCCTTGGCTCGCCCTGTTGGCTTCGGCTGCGTTGCGGCTGCTGTTGTCGACCCTCGTTGACCTCGACTGCGTTGCGGCTGCTGTCGTCAACCCTCGTTGACCTTGACTGCGTTGCGGCTGCTGTTGTCAACCCTCGTTGACCTTGACTGCGTTGCGGCTGCTACCCGTCTCGTTGTTTTGTGGATGCTGCTGGCAGGTTTCTTCCGCTTGTCGAGTGGCCCCTCTTGTACTCGACCAATGGATCCTCTTCTTTCTTCTTTTCGCCTACCTACTGCGCCACCTCCCCTGGTCGGCTTCGCTTTTCAAGCCGTCAGTCTGGCTATGACTTCGGGCTGATATTTCTTAGAAATTTTCAAACACCTATTCCTCAAGTCTGTGGCCTTATATCGCCGATATGCTGACCTTTGGCCAACCCTGGCTAACTTTTGGTCAAGCAGTATCTAACAGTGGCTATCCTGGCCAAAACCCCACACTTGACACCAAATATTATAGGCTATGTTGGCTTTTACTTCCGCGAGCGGTTCGGAAGATAGGAGCTCAGGTGAGACTGTCTAAGGTTACCTTTTAGAAGTCTCAGAAATAAGTGGATTTTGGTTTTCAGACAAGGGAACTCGGTGTGGAAGGGTACTGATAGAAATAAAAACACATACAAGCTGAAATTACAAAGACCAAGCTTGCAGCTCACGAAGACCGACTGACATCTATTTTAGACCTAAATCCCAGGGAGGTGCATGGCTACAAGGTACTATTCCTCCAACATTTCCAACTCAGGGAATTCCTTCTGCAGGAACTGGATCCTCCGCATCAACTTTAAATAAACTCGGTAAGAAAAGTATCTCCCATAGGGATTAACCAGCTTAAATTCCCTATGACTACCGTCCATGGGACTTCAGAGGCACTAAGTCCTAAACCAGCATCGAAGTCTGCTACCGACGGCGACTACTGTGCCCTGCACTAGTCTGTCTCTCCGTCCTACTGATGCCCTAATCTAGCAGTCCTGCTCTGTTACTGCTCCGCCCTACTCTCTAGTAGCTGCCATGCCCTGCACTGGTCAGCTCCGACCCCACACTCTGGCGGTCGGTCCTACTCTCTTACTGCTCCGCCTACTCTGGCTCTCGGTGGCCCGGCCACCTTCTTTTATACTTCTTAATGACGACATTATTTGTGTCCTCCTAACCTTCTAGAACATTCTGTGGCGTTGGTCGCTTTGTTTACGTTCTTGCATCAGTCCTATCTGCCCTTCCGTGTTTCCCGTCACGTAGGCTTCCGGGTCGGGTCGTGTTAATGGAATCCTCCGCTCCTGTCAACACTCAGCCCTATCACCCTCGCTCCGACCTTCTGCTTTCTCCACTTTTAATGTTATCGCGTTGCCTCTTGTTGACTACATATTGCTCTCCTAAAAGCATCCCGTGTTTCTTCGATTTTGTATCGCTACGGCGTTTTCCTACGCCTACACTCTTATGTTTACTTGCTGCTTCTTGCACCACTTAACATAACTAAGTGTTCCCGCGATTATTTCGCGACAGTAAGTGTGTCAAGGATTGGAATAAGTTACCAAGGGAAATGATGAATAATCTAACAAAAATGTTGAAAAAATTTAAAATTTATAGGTGGGAGCAGGAAATGGTGAGAATGGATGTGTAGGGAAATTGCCACTGGAGAATGTGCTTAATTGCAATTGAATTGAATCATATTATATTTCTCCTAATTTTCCGCCCATATATACTACTGACTTCATTGAAAGCACCGCGTCTTTGTCAAATTTAAATGTCAACTGAGCAGTACTTTCAACACTGGATGAAAGTTAAAGATAGCAGTCTGTTCTTCTGTGTAGCTGGTTCCTCATCTCTTTGCTGTATTTATACTTCATATTGCCGGAAGAAATTTTGTTTACTGATAGGAGGTATCCGTTTTTATTTTCGTCTGAGTTGTAACATCTTTCTTCCGAAGGCTGTTTTTATTTCGCTAAGTCATTTATGAATTATGCCTGTCTACGATTTTAACTGATTTTATGTAGTGATCAGTTTTCACTCCGTTCTCGCACAGTGTCTGGTCGGTGAGCGGTAACGCTCTGGCCTCGCATTCTGGGTAAAGCGGGTTACAGTCCCCGTCACGCCATCCAGATTTGGATTTTCCATGGTTTCCCCAAATAACCCCAAGTGAATGCCGGGATGTTTCCTTCAAAAGGCTAAGGCAAAATTCTTTCCAGTTCATTTCGCCCAGTCCTTTAAGGTCTCTTACCACCTGATCCTCGACTAGATGTAAAGTCATAAGCAGAATAATAATAATCATAAATCATAATCCTTCTTGGTTGTGGTGCACACAGTGTCTACGTGACAGATATTTTTTTTAATGACTAATGAATAGTTACATAACATAATGTTATGGCCTGTTACTTGTTGTTACTTATGCTCGCTTTTGTTCCTTTCTTGGTTTTCAGATAATTGAGTGGTATGTTGTGATGGAGACGTTAGCAGAAGACAGGAAGAGGCGGAAGATAGCATCAAAACAGTTGAGAGATTGATCACAGCCAATTCATGCCTATGTAATGTTTATGAGATTTACTATTTGTTTGCCTGTAGCGGGATAGGTTTCCATCTGTTTCATACTTATTTAACCGCGAGTGCTGTGTAGCGG
>JARYHS010003999.1:0-45798 GCA_031002005.1 Vandiemenella viatica
TGAGACATGCTGGATTGGTTAATTTGTTAGTGGAGGGAACAGTCGAAGGTAAGAACTGTAGAGGAAGACAGAGATTAGAATATATGAAGCAGATAATTGAGGACGTGGATTGTAAGGGGTATGTAGAAATGAAGAGGTTAGCACAGGATAGGAAGGGATAGAGGATTGCATCAAACCAGTCTAAAGACTGACGACAGCAAAAAAAAAAAAAAAAAAAAAAAAAAAAATGAGAAGAGAGAGATATAGTGTTGACACTGAAGTACACAGAATAACCCTGCCACTGGGATTTCGAGAAATCGTTTGCATGTAGGATTAGCTTTGTCACGAAATGACACTCCTCTTCCAATGTTTATTTAATCTATCACAGAACAAAGGTTTGGTCGTTATAAGGTCGGTTGATTTGGTTAGTTTGGCGCCTGATCCGACTTTACTTGTTGGCCAAGCACGTTTTGAACTAAGTACTCCAGGTCTAAGTGAAATTCACTACGCCTGAGCAAGTAATGGTCTTCAAGAACTTGACATTTGTCACCAGAGCTGTAACTCACCATTAAGCATCAGAAAGTTTACTACGCCACGGTCTGAAACTCATCCCATAAAAAGTAGAGTGTTTCTTGTGACTGCGACACGGGTGGTATCGAACTGTTCTGATCACAAGAAAGCGGAAGCAACTACGGCAAAACACTATGTCCATAATAAATTTAGTTTGTCTATGCTTAGAAACAATCAGGACAGAATGTTTAAATTATGTGCTGTTACATGAATCAACGAATACAACGTTGGGTAAGGTTGACACCAATGTACCTTTGTCGAGCCTCGTATAACGTGTTGTTTTTATTATTATTATTTTTTTAAACTTGCAATATCGTACATTTTATAACATGGATGTGATCGTCAGTAAAATTAACATAATGCTATACACGCTGCGTGCTCAAATATATTTTACACACACTGAATACAGTAATCAAATGTGCATTGGGTATTCTACTCCATAAATGTCCAATTGTGTCATACTTTACATTTCTTTACGCGATACTTAACATTGGGGTTTCTTACTGTGATGCATGCCTGACACGTAATGGAATCCTATTGCTGACGCTCAGCTATCACAGCCCCCTAGAACTTGAACGGAATAAGTTGGACACTTCAGAGTTGCAGATACTATATATTTCGTTGACCCAAAACCTAATATCATATTTAATTTTTTTAAAGTTATATGCAAGGGACATTTCACAGAAATAGAGTGGTAGAATTAACATTGAGCCATCAGATTTCCTTACATCTCTATGTGCATGATGTAATATAATACACAATTGGTGAAAAATACGAAAATTTATTCAATACAGACAACAATGTGGCAAAGCGTGTGGCTGAGACTTTAAGTAGCCAGTATGTAATGCCCCAGCTACACTCTACGTCTGGCATGTGCAGGTAAAACTGCGCAGTGAAAATTGCACAAGCCGCTCTTTCGTTGTACGCGCTACCGTGTTACCGTCCACACGCTCCGTCTTGCATGCGCAATACTAGTTTGTGCAGGTTAAAGCCTGGCACATACACACTCATGTTTGTCGATCGTTTTGCTTGTACAGTCTCAAGTTGTAATGCAAGACGGAACATTTGACGGAGCCACAGACACTCCGTCTACTACTTCATTTTGCTGTCAGTTGCTAAATGTCAATATGGCTGACGCACAGAAATTAGTTGCTGCTGCGGCTATTGACTGATAATTAGAAAGAAAAAAAGGAACCGAATTAGACAGAAATGGTCAAAACAGTGGTTATTGAAGCGAGCACAATTTAGTCACATCAATTTTGGAATATTTTAACGGTGAAAGAGAGGTTAATTAGCAAGATAACATGGTTTATGCCAATTAAAACCTATACCTAACCTCAAAATAAAGAACCAATTTTATGATCTTTTCATAGTACTAAAACTTCAGCAAGTATAGTTTAACATTTTATATGTATAATGTAACTATAATTGTGTTTGCTAATAAAATTATATTTGTTACATCTAATTAACTGAACCCGCAGTTGTGTATCCAATGTTGTCTTGCCATCCTGTCTTGGATTTTCTTGATCAGTAAGAAACAGCAACTTGTCGAAATACCACACATTTGGCTTTAGATGTTTTCGATACCACACCCAGATCTACGCGATTTATTATATTTCAACTGTTCCTTCCGAAAACAAGTTCTTAATGAATTCACTGTTTTAATAACAGTTTCTTTATTTGCGTTCTCATCAACTTCTTTCAATTTATTTATAAGAATATCATATGAAACCCTTTTTTTCTTTTTATTTAAATAATCTTTACTTCTGATTTTCCACAGACATGAATTTTCATAATTTCAGTTAGAAATTCACGCTGTCGCGAATGTGTCACGAATATCGTGAAATAAGCACAAAATAGTTAGGAATATTCAGTTGAGTGAGAAGCCGCAAGTATAGGAAAGAGCCATTAGTGAGGCAACGACTAGAAAGTCTCCAGAAAACAGATCGACAACGTCATTAGGTATGGAAGATACCAAGAGAGGTATCCGGGAAGCAGCCACGGGGGGCCCGAATAGGTGAAAAGGCATGTGTATTGCAACGTCACCCGGGGGAGTACGTGACAGAAGCTACAGAAGCTTCTGGAAGGCAGATTAAGGACGCAATCAAGCGATATATAAGGGGGTCGCTTGGCTACTGAAGCCAGAGTAGGGCCAGCAAGCAACAGAGCTAGTTAGGGACCAGCTGCCAGTGAGTGGGGTTGGAAGCTGTCCGGAGCGGGGCACGGCAGCTAGACTAGCAGGCCTTCGACTCTCGCCTTCAGGCTTCATGAGGAAGCAGAACTTAGGTTCTGGCATAGGCTCTGATGCCAGTATAGGACTTAGTCGACGGAACGACATGGTCGAATAGTACTTTGAAGCCACGTACCTCCCTGGGACTTAGGTTAAACAAATGTAGGAGTTGAACTTATAATTCAGAACTCGGGCCTCCCTTAGCCTTAGACTTTGACTCCCTTAGACTTTGACTCTCTTAGACTTTGATTTTCTTAGCAAGCCTTACCAACGGAACTTAGGTTCACAGATGTAAGTCGGTCTTCGTGAGCTGCAAACTTGTCTTTTGTAATTCTTGTGTGTGTTTGTTTTTATTTCAACCAGTTACTCCACTCCGAGTTCCCTTGTCTGAAAACCCGAATTCCATTTAGTTTTGAGACTTCAGAAGGTAACTTTAGACAGTCTCCTCTGAACTCTCATCTTCTGAACCGCTCGCGGAAGTAAAAGCCAACCAGGACGCAACATAGGGGCATAAAAATTTGGTGTCTATAGTGTGGGGTTTGGCCAGAGATAGCCCAGTTAGATACTGCTTGACCAAAAGTTAGCCAGGGTTGGCCAAAGGTCAGTATAACGGCAGTATAAGGCCACAGACTTGAGGAATAGGTGTTCAAATTTCTGGTAGAACTCAGCCCGAGGTCATAGTCAGACTGACGGCTTAGAGAACAAGGGAGGTGGCGCAGTAGTTAGGCAAAAAGAAGAAAGAAGAGGATCCATTGGTCGAGTACGAGAGGGGGCCACTCGACAGCGAGGGGAGCCGCAACGCATCCGTCAGCAGCATCCACAGAGGAGGCGAGCCAGGTCAGTGAGCCAGGTCTACAAGAGTCGTAGACAGCAGCCGTGACGCAGCCGAGGTCGACGGGGCGAGCCAAGGGATCAACAGGCGGCCGCAGCCACCAGCCAGCCGCCAACAGGTCACAGTGGCAGCCGGCAGAGGCAGCCAGAAGGGCGCCAGACACCGTCCCCACGCAATAGTTACTTTCAGCAGGTGAGAGCGCAAAAAGCAGCATGCCTAACGAAACTGTGTCAGGTAGCCAGGATGCGCAGTCATCACCTAGGCACTATCGCAGTTTGAATGAAGTGATTAAATTAATTCCTCATTCCTTCGATGGTGATAAGTCGCAACTTAATGAGTTTTTGGATAATTGCGATAGTGCTTACGAGCTGATAGAGCCAGAACAGCGCGAAATATTGTTAAAATTTATCAAGGATCGTATAGTGGGCACGGCCCATAGTAAATTGCTTGTAAGAGTTTTGACTACCACTTGGCCGGCAGTTCGCGCGATTTTAGTTGAAAACTATGGGTGTAAGAGAACGCTAGACTTCTATGCATGTGAAATGTTTGCAAGCAGGCAGGAATCATGGGAAAGTATAGCACAATGGGGCTCGCGCATTGATGCCCTCCAACACCAGTTCAGGGGCTATAAAAGACGTCGTGGCAGAAACCGAGCTAGCAGGTAGTATAGCCCTTGTGCTAAAGTTAGGAAGGGCGGTCTTCATCCAGGGGTTGTATGATGACCTAATAAAAACAATAGTAAGAGCTAGGGGAGAAACCATAACCCTATCAGAGGCAGTTGAAATTGCATCTACCGAAGAGAGCGCGATAGCATCGGCGAAGGAGAAGCCGATATCGCGATATCCATTCAGGGCCCGAAAGCAGAGAAAAACAGGGAAGGTACTTGCTCTAACTGCGGAAAATCCGGTCATATAACGAAGAATTGTCATGCGCGAAGACGCATAATGGTAATTGAAAAGGAGGGCGAATTGGATAAACAGGCGATTATGCCCTACTCGCTAAGGTGAGGAAACTAGAGAGAGAAAACAGTATTAGGATGGCGGGAACGCGGCGAGAAACTAGAAGAAACACGAACGAAGAAACAGTGCAGGATACACCCTTCAAGAAAAAGGTGCCGTACATAAAAGAAATTACGTGTTTCAAGTGTAACAAAAAAGGGCACTATGCTCGAGAGTGCCGTGAAAATACCGGGGTCATGAGAAAAAGGGATAATAGACCGGTAAACTGTTAAGTGGCACAATGAAGCAGTCACATTGCGCCAGACCCCAAAAAGTATATAAAGTAGACTGCACAAATAAGAATGAATTTGTGTGATGCAATGTGATGGAGCAAAGCGTAATCGGGTGAAGTTCTTGGTGGACAGTGGGGCACAATTGAGCTTAATAAAAAGGGACAGCATACAAAGGGCAGTGAAAAGTAATACTAAAGAAAAAGTTAAAATAAGGGTATTAGTAACAATGTTGTACAAACCAAAGCTCCTGTGGTAATAGAGTTACAAGCCGCGAAGGATTTGACGCTAAAGCAGAAGTTTCATGTAATTGATGCAAACATAGATTTGCCGTTTGAGGGCCTGTTGGGAAGGGACTTCCTAGCAAGAAACAAGGCCGTGATAGATTATGGGAACAAGACTATTGAAATTCGGGGGGAGCCGAATTAGGTTGCAAACAGCGCAAGAAGGGCCATATCTAACGCAATGTGGGATGCGTTGTAGTGAAGCTTGTGGCCGTTGGATTGCCTCACCAACCCACAAGAGTGTAGGTTTGCAAGGATTGCTACACCTAGTAGTGTTTGTCCGTCCACTAATGGAGCTGTGCGACGTGACAAGAAAGGCGTCGTAAAGATTACGACACGAAAAGAAATTTGTCCACCCGATAACGGACCTGCGGGTCAAGACGGAAATTTCCCGAGGGCACTGGGTGTTACCTCGAAGACGGTAGGACCCGTGAAAAGGCGAGATTGTCCGCTCACTAACGGAATTGTGAGACGCGACGGAAGATTTCCGAAGGCAGTAGGAGCCGCATCAGAAACGATACGCCCTATGAGGGGGCGTAATAATGTAATGAAGACAGAAGAGTCTGATTCATTAGCAGTAGAAACTGCGTTGTCAAAGATGCATAAACCGAAGGCTGTAGAAGCAGGTTCGGTAAAACGCACTTACGCGGAGGTGGTGCAATCCACGTGGTCAAAGGCGATCCCGATCGCTAGAAAAGAAAGTAAATATAGTACTCAACAGGGAGCAGAAGCCAGGAAGGCTCAAGGTTCCGAGATAAGAATAGGCCCGTGCGAAGAAAAGATTGTGATGGTGCGAATTGCATTGAGGGATGTATCGGAGGCGATCATCCCGAAACAGGAGTTACAACCAGGTCTATACATGCCCGAAGCTTTAGTGTCCGTATGAAACGGAATGTGCATAACGAGTATGTTAAATACCACAGAAAAAGAAGTTAATTTAAAGATTCCCCTAATAACAGCAGAAATACTGCCCGAGTCCAAGGAAATATGCGTAAGGCACATTAAGAGGGAGCGATCAGAGAATAAATCACGACTAACCAAGTTAAAGGAAAATCTCCGAGTAGATCATTTAAATGGGGAAGAGCAGAAAGCACTTCTAGAAATATGTGCAGCATGTAATGATGTATTCCATCTGCCTGGAGACAGATTAGGGTATACAGAGGCAACTAGACATGAAATTAAGCTTCTTCCCGAGGCAGAAGGAAAGATAATTCGGTTAAGGCCCTACCGAATACCGGAAGCGCAAAAAGAGATTTTGCAAGGAGAAATAGATAAGTTGCTACAAGATGACATAGTGATACCCAGTGATAGTGCATGGAATTCACCGGTACTAATAATTCCAAAGAAAATGGACGCAAGTGGAAAGCAGAAATGGCGCGTAGTGATAGACTACAGGAAGTTAAATGATCTGGCAGTAAATAACGTGTTCCCATTACCGAGGATTGATGAAATACTAGATGGGCTCGGTAAAGCAAAGTATTTCTCAACGTTAGATTTAGCGAAAGGGTATTATCAGGTACTGATAGATAAACAGGACCAGGAGAAAACAGCTTTTAGCACCCCTTATGGACATTATGAGTTCAAAAGAATGCCTATGGGATTAAAAACGGCCTCAAATCCCTTCCAGAAGCTGATGAATTCGGTACTATCGGACTACAAGGTGAGAAAGTATTTATCTACCTAGATGACATCATCGTGTTTGGGTCATCGTTAGAGGAACATAATGCGAGGTTAGAGGATGTTTTTCAAAGATTACGAAATTATAACCTCAAATTACAAGTAGATAAGTGCGAATTTCTGCGTAAAGAAGTTACATTTTTGGGACATATACTCACCGAGGAAGGATTAAAACCCGAACCAAAAATGGTAGAAGCCATACAACAGTACCCACAACCACGTAATACAACTCAGCTAAAGGCATTCTTGGGGTTAAGTGGATACTATCGGCGATTCATAAGTGATTATAGTAAAATAGCTAAGCCGCTATATAAATTATTAAAGAAGGGAATTACTTATACATGGGGATCAAAACAGGAAGAGACATTTCAGCAATTGAAGGAAAAATTGTTGAACCCTCCCATATTACAGTATCCTGACTTCAAGAAAAATTTTATAGTTACTACGGATGCAAGCCAAGATGCGATTGGAGCAGTGTTAAGCCAAGGAGAAATTGGCAAGGATTTACCGGTAGCTTATATATCAAGGACGTTGAATAAAGCTAAAGGAAACTGTAGTACCATAGAGAGGGAAATGCTAGCTATTTGCTGGGCAGTGAAGCAATTAAGACCGTACCTATTTGGAAGGAAATTTACGGTGTGCACAGAAGTTCCGGTTGAAATTAGAGGAGTACGACTATGATATCGTATATAAGAGTGGCAAGAGAAATCAGGTTGCAGACGCTCTTTCGAGAATTCGAAATATTAGAGAAACTGGTAGCGAGATAGCCGGTAAGGAGAAGAAGAAAAGAGTACTGAAACAGCTGTTAATGAGAATACAACAAAGAAACAGTACCACCAAGTGCCAATAATGGGGAAAATCTTACTCAGGAAGAAAAAATGAAGATATTGCGGCAGTACCATGAATCACCAATAGGCTGTCATCAAGGCATAGGTAGGACCTATGAGCGAATAAAGAAATATTGTAGTTGGGAAGGTATGAAAGCCGACATTGAGCAGTACATTCGCCATTGCGAAAGCTGCCAGAAAAATAAGATCACCCAAAACAAAACAAAGATGCCGATGGAGATTACGAAGACCCCAGAACATGTTTTTGAGAGATGTGACATTGATATTGTAGGCCCGTTGCAACGATCGGAAAAGGGAAATAAATATATACTCACCTTTCAGGATGCTCTAACGAAGTTTTTAGTGGCGGAACCAATAGAGCAACAAGATGCGGATACAGTAGCAAGAGTACTGGTAGAGCGAGTAATCCTACGGTTTGGAATACCGTCGATTTTGTTAAGCGACATGGGGAGTAACTTTATGAGTGACGTCATGAGGCGAACATGTAGATTATTGCGGATAGAAAAAATCCACACAACAAGTTACCACCCGCAGGCTAACGGTGCATTAGAAAGAACGCACCGCACCTTGACAGAAATGTTACGACATTATGTAAACAGAGGTCAAACTGACTGGGATACCTGGATCCCATATGCGGTGTTTGTCTTCAACACAACACCACACAGTACTACAGGGTATACGCCTCACGAGTTGTTTTTCGGAAGAATCTGTAACGTACCAGGGGCACTGCAAAAGAAACCGGATGATGTGATATATAACTATGATGATTATGTAATAGAATTAAGGGAAAGGTTGAGAGCCATGCACCAATGTGCACGAGAAGCAACGGCGCAAGCAAAAGAGAAAAGCAAAGAGAATTATGATAAAACACAAACCCAGTAGTATTCAAACCGGGAGATAAAGTCCTGTTATTTGACGAAAGTGTGAGAAGGGGTCGCTCAAAGAAATTAGACAGCCAGTGGAGAGGTCCGTATACGGTAATTGAAACCAAGGGACCGAATGTTGTAATACAATTAAAGAAAAATAAATTTACAAAGGTGCATGCCAATAGATTAAAAGAATTCTTTTGAAATTACAGGGACAATGGCAGCAACCTGGAGAGTAATTATGGCCATGATGATGGTAGGCGCTACATCGACGATGCAACAACAAGATCTGCAATTAACAAAATTCCATCATCACCTGGCTATATTATGATCATAAAGGAACCGTAAATCTGTATACAGTTACATGGAAGATAGTAAGTTATTTTAACATAGAAGATTTAAGGAATAAATTCGAAGCAACTCGAGACGCGGCATTGAAAGCAGTAGATTATTGTCAACAAAGGCTTAAGCAAATAAATACAAGTGTAGCGGGATGTACAAACATGAAGCAAGCAGTAGACTATCATGTAAGTAAAATAGAAGTTTCTCAAGGCCTAATTGGACAGCTAGCAAGACATGAACTGAACAGAACAAGGAGAGGAGTACTAAATTTTGTGGGTGAACTCAGTAAGGTCTTGTTTGGAACGCTAGATGAAGATGACGCCACTTATTTTAAATCGAAGATTAATTCGTTAGAACAGGAACAGAAACAATTATTAAAATTATCAAAAGAGCAAGTTACTATTGTAAGGGCAACATTAGTTAGTTTCAACCACACGGTTGATTCGATAGAGAGAAATGAGAGATAATTACGGCAGGAATATTGAAATTAAATGAGCACGTATTTAATTACGAAGCTAGTACAGACAAAAGATACTTCAACTTGGTATATCCATAACGTTGAATGAGCAGTTGATACAATTAATAACGATATTCAATGAAGTGGAGCGAGAGTATGATCTACTCGTAACCGCGATAGTAAATGCGCAAAAAGGTATTCTGGCACCGCATTTGATCAACCCTGTACAAGTGGTTAGATACTTACAGTTAATTAAAGAAGAAATAAAGGATAAGCAATTCCCTATAGAACTGACCGAAGCCAAGGGTATCAATTAATGCGAGCAATTGACTTGGATGTTTTCATTTCAGGCAATATACTGAGTATGTTTTAAATATTCCGCTTGTGGACAGCGAAAGGTATAACATGTATAAATTATGGCCTCTACCAGTCGAAATAAGTCAAAATAAGCGACTATTCACTTACATATCACCAGAAAAGAGGTTTCTATTAATGGATGATGCAAAGAGGAAGTATATTAAGTTAGATGAGGATCAATTGATATGTAAAAGATAGAACCTACTCATAAAATTTGTAAGCAAACTTTTGTCCTGTTATCAACTTACGACCATGAGGTATGCGAAGCTAGAATGCTTCAACCTGTAGTAAAGATTCCAGACGATTGCATACAAAAATACATCACGCTAAATGAAAGTGTATGGACACAAATTAGAGGAAATGAGTGGCTTTTTGTAGCACCCAAAGAAGAAGGGCTTACAGTGTTGTGTAATGGCCATAAGCCAGCAGATGTAATTATTAAGGGGAACAGGAAAACTTAAATTTTTAAGTAAATGTAAAGGTTACGGAGCACAAATAATAATCCAATCAGAACATACCATTAGATCAAAAGTACCGATCAATGATATTGTTCCGAACTTAAGCCTAGATATAGATTGCTGCATGGTAAATAATGAAAAGAAAAACATATCAGAAATACCTCTATATTTGCCAGTGGATTCTTTAACTTAACTTCTTTTTCCGTGGTATTTAACATACTCGTTATGCACATTCCGTTTCTTACGGACACTAAAGCTTCGGGCATATATAAACCTGGTTGCAACTCCTGTTTCGGGATGATCGCCTCAGATACATCCCTCAGAGCAATTCGCACCTTCACGATTTTCTCTTCGCGCGGGCCTATTATTATCTCAGAGCTTCGAGCCTTCCCGGCTTCCACTCTACACTTAGTTTCCTCCTTCGCGAACCTAGTTGCCTTCGGTTTCGTGGCTTTAACCACCTCTGCATAAGCGCGTTTCCTCGCCTTCTTATGCCACGCAGTTTCTATTGCTAACGAATCGGACTCTTCCGTCTTCGTTACATTATTGCGCCCCCTCACAGGGCCTACCATCTTCGAGTCAGCACCTACTGCTCTCGAAAACCGTTCGTCGCGTCGCACAATTCCGTTAGTGGACCGACAAAGATTACCACGCCCGTTCATAGAGCCTACCTTTTCCGATGCAGCTCCTACTGCCCTCGGAAATCTTCCGTCGCATCTCACAATTCCGTTAGTGAGCGGACAATCTCGCCTTTTCACGGGGCCTACCGTCTTCGAGGTAACACCCAATGCCCTCGGGAATTTTTCGTCGCGTCTCACAATTCCGTTAGTGAGCGGACAATCTCGCCTTTTCACGGGGCCTACCGTCTTCGAGGTAACACCCAGTGCCCTCGGGAAAATTCCGTCTCGACCCACAGGTCCGTTAGCGGGTGGACAAATTTCTTTTCGTGTCGTAATCTTCACGACGCCTTTCTCGTCACGTCGCACAGCTCCATTAGTGGACGGACAATTTTCACCTGATGTCGTAATCCCTACGACCTTCCTACTGTCACGTCGCACAGTTCCATTAGTGGACGGACAAACACTATTAGGTGTCGCAATCCTTGCAAAACCTACACTCTTGTGGGTTGGTGAGGCAATCCAACGGCCACAAGCTTCACTACAACGCATCTCACGTTGCTTTAGATATGGCCCTTCTTGCGCTGTTTGCAACCTAATTCGCCTCCCGCGAATTTCAATAGTCTTGTTCCCATAATCTATCACGGCCTTGTTTCTTGCTAGGAAGTCCCTTCCCAACAGGCCCTCAAATGGCAAATCTATGTTTGCATCAATTATATGAAACTTCTGCTTTAGCGTCAAATCCTTCGCGGCTTGTAATTCTATTACCACAGAAGCTTTGGTTTGTATAACATTGTTACTAATACCCTTAATTTTAACTTTTTCTTTAGTATTACTTTTCACTGCCCTTTGTATGCTGTCCCTTTTTATTAAGCTCAATTGTGCCCCACTGTCCACCAAGAACTTCACCCGATTACACTTGCTCCCTCACATTGCATCACTACAAATTCATTCTTATGTGCAGTCTACTTTATATACTTTTTGGGGCCTGGCGCAATGTGACTGCCTCATTACGCCACTTAATAGTTTACCGGTCTATTATCCCTTTTTCTCACTACCCAGGTATTTTCACGGCACTCCCGAGCATAGTGCCCTTTTTTGTTACACCTGAGACACGTAATTTCTTTTACGTATGGCACCTTTTTCTTGAAGGGTGTATTCTGCACTGTGTCTACCGTGTTTCTTGTAGTTTCTCGCCGCATTCCCGCCATCCTAACACTGTTTTCTCTCTCTAGTTTCTTCACTTTAGCGAGTAGGGCATTAATCGCCTGTTTATCCAATTCGTCCTCTTTTTCAATTACCCTTATGCGTCTTCGCGCATGACAATTCTTCGTTATATGACCGGATTTTCCGCAGTTAGAGCAAGTACCTTCCCTGTTTTTCTCTGCTTTCGGGAACCTGAATGGATATCGCGATATCGGCTTCTCCTTCGCCGATGCTATCGCGCTCTCTTCGGTAGCTGCAATTTCAACTGCCTCTGATAGGGTTATGGTTTCTCCCCTAGCTCTTACAATTGTTTTTATTCGGTCATCATACAACCCCTGGATGAAGACCGCTCTTCCTAACTTTAGCACAAGAGCTATACTACCCGCTAGCTCGGTTTCTGCCATGACATCTTTTATCGCCTCCCTGAACTGGTGTTGGAGGGCATCAATGCGCGATCCCCATTGCGCAATACTTTCCCATGATTCTTGCCTGCTGGCAAACATTTCACATGCATAGAAGTCTAGCGTTCTCTTACACCCATAGTTTTCAACTAAAATCGCGCGAACTGCCGGCCAAGTGGTGGTCAAATCTCGGACGAGCAATTTACTACGGGCCGTACCGACTATACGAGCCTTGATAAATTTTAACAATATTTCGCGCTGTTCTGGCTCTATCAGCTCGTAAGCACTATCGCAATTATCCAAAAACTCATTAAGTTGCGACTTATCACCATCAAAGGAATGGGGAATTAATTTAATCACTTCATTCAAACTGAGATAGTGCCTAGGTGATGACTGCGCATCCTGGCTACCTGACACAGCTTCGTTAGGCATGCTGCTTTTTGCGCTCTCACCTGCTGAAAGTAACTATTGCGTGAGGACGGTGTGTGGCGCCCTCCTGGCTGCCTCTGCCGGCTGCTACTGTGACCCGTTGGCGGCTGGCTGCTGACTGTGGGCTGCGTCGTGCGTCGCTCGCTTGCTGCTCGCTGCTCGCTGCTGCCTGCGGCCGCCTGTTGATCCCTTGGCTCGCCTCGTCGACCTCGGCTGCGTCACGGCTGCTGTCTACGACTCTTGTAGACCTGGCTCGCTGACCTGGCTCGCCTCCTCTGTGGATGCTGCTGACGGATGCGTTGCGGCTCCCCTCGCTGTCGAGTGGCCCCTCTCGTACTCGACCAATGGATCCTCTTCTTTTCCTCTACCTACTGCGCCACCTCCCTTGTTCTCTAAGCCGTCAGTCTGGCTATGACCTCGGGCTGAGTTCTACCAGAAATTTCTGAACACCTATTCCTCAAGTCTGTGGCCTTATACTGCCGTTATACTGACCTTTGGCCAACCCTGGCTAACTGGGCTATCTCTGGCCAAACCCCACACTATAGACACCAAATGTTTATGCCCCTATGTGGCGTCCTGGTTGGCTTTTACTTCCGCGAGCGGTTCGGAAGATGAGAGCTTGATATTAGAATCAATTGCAACATGGGTATTCACTTCAGACTAGGGAACTACTTTCAGCTGTGTTTATTTCAACGGCTAAGAAGCCAATAAAATGTTCTTCAATGTCAGCTGTATTTGTATTAGAAAATCTTATAATAATTGACATTTGCTCAACTCGAGAAACGTCACGGGCAGAATCAAGAATAATCGAGAAATATTTATTCTTTATTATTTTGTCAACAATTTTTGTCTTCACGTGACTTGCCATTAATTGTATCAGCTCATTTTGAATATTTTTGCCACGATAGTGGTCATTAATAGTCTTGTCTGTTACTTGCTTTAGGTGAAGTCGCAACATTGGCTCAAATCTAGCTATTAACTTTACTAAATCTATAAAGTTGCCGCTAGTTTCACTTGGATCTGAGTCAGATAATTTATCTTTATGACCTCTGAAGGCAAAAGTATGAGATGCTAAAAAATTTGCAAGCAGTCTTTCTAAAATATCTCTCCAACGCTGCCTTTCTTGTTCAATCTGAGTCTGGGCTAAAGAGTCAATAGTGGCACAGCTTTATAATCCGTTCTCTAAATTTAACCATTTCAACATACAAGGGTTAAATTTGTGCTGTCGGATAGATTCATGAGACTTTACGTAATCACCCAAGTGTTTCCAGTCACACACTCCTTTATATTTTCTGTTCCAAACATTCGACATGGAAAAAAGTAAACGGCATCCATTTGTCTGTGAATAAATCATCCAGCGCCTGTCAATCTTTTCACCATTAGCTAATATTTTACTGTAATGATATTCGCTAAATCGCCTTCCATAAGGGAAAAAAAACAACTTTAACCCGGATTGGACCTTTTAATACAATCTCAGTTCGGTCTACATCAGTAATTGTTAAGGGCCACAAACCTGGGTCGTTTTGAGGATTCAGATTTTCAATTCCGGCAGTGATGGACGTAGACATAGGCTCAGATACGCATTCTTGGCTGGATAGTGCTGACTGCGGCGGCGATGTAGGAGACAATGATGTTGACTCATTTTCCTCGCTATTATTACGAGGAGGCAGTGGCACCCATGACGATGTTGATGGAATAATTTCAGCTGGATTAGGGTTAGAGTGCAATAATGCGTCTCTTTCCATCAATGGAGGATTTTTAGAGGTTTCTTGACAGTCACTTTTATGTATTTATATACATAGATTTTCTTCTACCTGTTTTCTTTTGATAGCTCGTTTCCTTTTTGAACTACCAGACTCAAATTTTCTTCCGGCATCACGATCACGCGAACTCATTTCACAAATTTTGTTTAACACATAAAACTATTTCAGAAATAATTTAGAAACAGTGTTAGGCAGTTTTTTTTTTAACAATTCACTCTTTCCTACATGTACTGTTAATAACGTAAGATTCACTGAAACATATGTGCCGCACAAACGATTTGGTAACGCATACAGGTCGGGCCACACTAAACCGATACTGGTCAGCACCGCCAGTGCAACGACACGTTCCTTATTGTTGGCGCTCACTCGATTGAAGTTATTTCAAACGACATTGCGAGTGGTCCGACAATCGGTCGATATCCCATCGTTATTAATTTGGTTTGGTGGTGTGGTCCGGTGCCAGGCTGGTAGATGGAAAGAAGCGTGTGGAGGAAATTCTTACTTTTTATACGAATGTGACACTGAATAAATCTAAATGAGAAATTTTTACTTAGGCAAAAGTTTTAAATACATTTTATTTTCTCTCCTCCTCGGGTTGCCGCGCGAGGCCCCTGCTAGAGCGAGGCCCCGGGCGATTGCCCTGCTCGCCACCCCCTAAGGCCGCCTCTGACAAACAATGCACTTCACAGAGTCTACCAGAGACAGGAAATGAGTTTTTATAATCACAGGTATTGAGCGCATGACTCATTTATTTAATTTAATTTAATTGCAATGGAGCACAGGCTCCGGTGGCAATTTCCCTACACACCCAACTTCCCCCATCCTGCACCCACCTACATTTACCCTCTACAAATTTTAACTTTAAATTCTTTTAATGTTTTCGGTAAGTTATTCATCATTCCCCTTGGTAACTCATTCCAATCCCTGACATCCTCACCTAAAAAAGAAAATCTTCCCACACCCTTGTGCCTGAAATCGAGTGCCAGCTTGTGGTCATGGTCATCTTTTCCCTTCCATGCACTACTTTTCATACCTATTGCAATATCTTTCCATGCCTCATCACCAGTATATGCCCTGTACACTCCCATGACCCTCCTCATCCTCCTCCTGTCTTGACTGATGTTCCTGAAATTTGCCGTTGACCATTAATTGACAGTAAAGCCTGGCATACACGCTCGTGCTTGTCTCAAGTTGTAATGCAAGACGGTGTGTGTGTGGTAGTGTTGCCAACCGTTAAACTAGCTGCCCACCAGATTCAACTCCAAAAACCACCAGAAAACCACTAACAAAAAGCGGCACTACTCTCATTACCACTAAATATTTCACCAAACAAATATTTGATTATTACGAAAGAAAATAATGGGTATATTATTAAATAATACAGATTAAATTTCTGTATAAATGATCAGTACAGCAACAAGCAGTTAGTAATTATACGTATCATCAACAAATTATTTAATCAATTGCTATTCTATTCTAACTTATCTTGTTCAGATAAATAACTTTTGTCGGTGCCTTCATCAGTATATTGATACGATTCTTCGGTACCAATTTGTTTTATTTCAAAGTTGTTGATCGAGTAAGGGAAAGTTGAAAATATATCTAGTCAAACGCTTCTATTAATAATTTTCATCAACTAATTTTATTTGTTGAAAATAATAAATATTTTCTGCACAAACACCATGTTTAATAGAACTTGAATGGTTTAATCATTTGTAATATTGAATATCACAGTGTTTATATTTGACTAAAAAACAATAAATCAGTGGTGATGACATTACAGAATAGAGTCCATTTTTGATAATAAATGGACATTATTAATTAAAATAAACGGAGAAATCGATTAAATATTCTTAGAAACATTAATCAATAATAATCAATTCAATTAGCTGTTATTGAACTCTTTAACGTGAAATGAGAAAAAAATCAGTTAACTTCAATGTTTCCTACGCAGTAAAGTAAATACTACTGAAATAAAGTAGTAAAAGTGTAAGTGGCTTAGTATTTGAGTTATCATCTTTTCACTAATTGAAACTGAATTCTCCTGAACCACTAGAAAAAAAAACACTATGCAAAAACCACTAGCCACTAAAAGCAATATTTCTCCACTAAGAGTGGGGTCGAAACCACCAGTTTTAGTGGAAAATCCACTAAGTTGGCAACACTAGTGTGTGGGGACAAGTCGATCCACTTAATTGTCGTGTTCCGTCAACTGTTTGGCTTGCAGACATGGAGAGTGCTCTTGATTTTCCGTGCGTGTTCCTACTTGCCGCGCAGCAAAACGGTGTGTGTGTGCGTACTTCCGTCTTGCATTAAGTCTTCTTAGTAGAGAATGGCTGATATTAGACTACTGCCGCGTGAATTTCTAACTGAATTTATTAAAATAAATGTCTATGGAAAATCGAAAGTAAAGATTATTTAAACAAACAGAAGAAAAGTGCTGCATATGATATTCTTATCAATAAATTGAAAGACGTTGATGAGCAGGCAAGTAAAGAAACTGTTATCAAAGTGACTTCCACGTGGACGAGGCGTATAGCTGTAATTAAAAAATTCATGACCAGATGATACACAATTCGACTGCGAGAGAAAGAAATAATGAGTTACCGATATATCTTTAAAGTTAGGAAGAGCGCAAATTACAATTTGCCCTCGGTCAAACTCAGAAATTAGTTCACACCTTCCCCATTCTAAAGGCGAATAGCACGCTCACTGATACTACATGCACCGTGCGTGTGTCTGACTAGCAGTAAGTAATTCCTCGTCAGGTGACGCTGCTATCGCCTGGTCGGGTTTACATTGGTAGTCTGATCAGTGTATAGGCACACTGCCGGAAGCAGTCAAATGCTGGATCGTCTTGAAGAGTGAAATGAGAGGAATGTGAATTATACTCGAGTGCCGGCAGGAATGGAGTCCCAGGCGGTGAGTATTATGTAGTGGTAGTGGTATGAGTCCTGCATCACCTTATAACAGCGGTTCCCAACCTTTATTGGTACACGACCCACTTTTAAATAAAATAAAATTTTCGCAACCCAACTAATATGAGAGTCTATCTAATATCAGAATGGGAAATGTTGTATGACCTCGATACGCTATCGACTATCCTAGCCTGCGAAAAGGCAAATTTTCGTACAAAGGATATACTATCAACAAAAACAAGAACTGCTAATACATAAAACCACTAATACATAACACAAAACAGACATATTATAGACCGGGAGGCGACTGCACAGACCATCAACTCATCAAGTTGACTGCTGAAATTCCACGATTAGAAGTAACTCGAGCAGCATACTAAAATGCAACTGGTCTGCCAAGTCGCTTTTTAGTGGACCCGATTTTAGTGGTTAATTGGTAGGTTTATCATTGTGTTTTACTTCACCGAAATCAGGGTGGCCACACACCTGGAAAACCTGGAAAATATGGAATTATCAGGGAATTTAAAGCCACCTTGAAATATCATGGAACTATCAGGGAATCCAAGTAATTTATAAAATTATCAGGGAATTTTAATTGCAACAACCCAAAATTTGATAATTTTATTTAATATTGAACTTTTGCATTAAATAATTCAGCTTATAAATTTTTGACATAAAATAGCCAACAAAAACCGCATTTACACTAGCAACTTGCATCTCGTCTTGCGCCTCATCAAGATACGACAACGAGATGTTCGTGCGCGAGCGCTAACATGAACTCTCTCTGGAACTCGGCATTTGAAATTATATTTTTTTAAAAAGGTGGATGACATCTAAATCATGTAAACTCAGAAGTTATATTTTTTACTGAATAAATCAGCAAACGTTGAGGAGTAAGTATATAAGGATGTTTTTATGTTTCACTAAACAGTTTTACAATTTCAAGCAAAGTTTGAAACAGATGTTCCAAAAAAATTGAATTTGTGGAGAATCTTCGAAGTCCTGTAGAATGTCTTAAGCTGGTTTTGAACTTCTTCTGAGAGAAATTGAAACTTTAATATCAAAACAAAAGCCCAGATTCAATATACCAATGCCAGCAAAAATGTGAATAGCGATAATTATACGGCTTTACAACTTTTTTGTATTAATGATATAAGGGGAATTAAAGCAGGAACAAAATAATTCGTAAGATCCTAAATAGATAGGATTTATAAAGTTTTGCATCATTCAGAGCTCTTTCAAATGATGAATCGATGTGACAGTATAAACATCGTGCTCGTGCCTTTGACTTGCTCCAAATATTCCGCTGCCAAGGCGAGCGGCACAGGCAAGCAACCACACAAAGTGAACCAACACGATTGCATGGTTTATACAAACTCGTGTTCATGCTATCTTGCGTAGACTCACGGAAACTTACTAGAAAGTGTTAACTCGACAACAGAAGAAATTAAAAATGGAACAAAAAAAAACTGCAATAACTGAACCAGAAGATTTGAAAAGAAAAGTGTAGCAAATGAAAAAGGCATAAAAAAAGCTAAGCTGTTGACTGAGTCAAGTTACTGATGAACAATTTAAAAATCTTCAGTTATTTTTGTCCACCAAATATTAAAAGATTACTAATTTGTTTTATTTCATATTAGTCATTTGACTTATCTTATTTTTGTACTACTCATTTTTAATTATGCTTCATAAGATTACTAAATTAGTTATAATATTTTCAAATAAACATTCTTAAATATGTTTCTTTTTCTAATTTTTTGAGTTTTAACCAGATTTAATTATTTAGAATTAAAATCTAATTAAAACTTTAAATATCTTAACCATGCAAATAAAGTTTCTAAATCAGGGAAAAATATGGCAAATTTCTCTGGAAAACCTGGAAATATCAGGGAATTTTTAAATCATTACCTTGTGGCCACCCTGGAAATGCATGAAAATATGGAAGACTGGGAGCCGGAAAACACAATGGCAAACTTACCAGTCAACCAGTAAAATGGGATTTGTAGGTGTAGATATGACTTGGCACATCAGTCGCATTTTCCTGGTTTGCTATTAACAAGGATAATTGGTAAGCCGCTATGGTAGACTGTTTGTTGGCCTGACACTGACTTTTCCATTGTAGATTTGGTCGAAAGATAATGTCTTTTTTTATTTTGAAAGAGTTCAAGAGGCTTATCTGTGTACTCAAGAGGCTTGGTTGACAAATGCCTTGCAAGTTTTAATGGTTTCATGTTTTCATTGGACAAATTTTCACAACAAATCACGCAATGAGGTATTGGCTCCTCTTCAGTACCAGAAAACACAAACCTGTATTTCAAATAATCCGGATTATACTTTGGCAGATACGTCTTTTGCTTTTTCTTATTGCCTGCATTGTAATTACAAATACTTGGACCGAGCGTGGTGGTGTAACGGATAGCGTTCTGGCCTCGCATTCGGGAGGACGGCGGTTCGAATCCCCGTCCGGGCATCCAGATTTGGGTTTTCCATGGTTTCCCCAAATCACTCCAGGTGAATGCCGGGATGCTTCGTTCAAAAAGGCCATGGCCGAATTCCTTCCCATTCCTTGCCCCCATCCTTTCCCGTCTCTAAAGACCACGTTGTTAAAAAGGGACGTTAAACTGTTAAAAAAAAAAAAAAAAAAAAAAAAAAAAAAAAAAAAAAAAAACAAATACTTGGTTGGATACTCTCTTTTACGGCACGATCCAGTCCTCATCAAACTTTCCCTAATCACATTAAATCTACTCTCATTCAAAACAAAACGCAAACAACAACTCACTCTCACAAGCAGAGAAAGACTGTTTGCATCAGTGACTTTGGTTTCGATTCAAGCATAAAAAAGAGAATGATAATCAGGGAAGTAAAACTGCTGGTGGTATGCGCGCACATCTCCACCCTAGAGCGGGGCGGGAGAGGAGGTTTCAGGGGTTGCCATAAGGATTGCGCGATTGCTGCCGCTGCAATATCTCACGACGTGTTTATTGTATAATACCGGCTGACTGTTTAAGAAAACTTTTTTTTCCTCACAAAGTTTTAATTTAAGCTAATAGTTTTCATGATTGCTGCACTTGTAAAATATCGTGTTATATTTTTTAAATAAATGAAATAAAAGATATATTTTTGGGGCAAAAACGTCGATTCTTCCACGACCCACCAAAACACCCGCCGCGACCCACCAGTGGGTCGCGACCCATAGGTTGCGAACCGCTGCCTTAGAAGAACCTTTAGTAAGGATGACTGTGCGTAGTACTACTAGGCAAATTTATAGCGTACAGTGAAGACAAAGCCAGTGCCTCAATTACCTGTCGCTGTTAATTCGTTTGATTAAGCCGCCTGCCTGGCGAGGGAGGTTCTTTAAGCCTTTGCGGCCGTCCGCTCGTTTCTGAAGAAGAAAGGGGAAAAAATATCCAGAAAAAAATTAGAACTTCTTAATTATACATAATTATCATTTAAGACTGAAGAAAGGATTATTCGCTGGGAAAGGACGGCGAGATTGTGGGAGCCTTTGCATTCGCTGTCTCTGCATCGAGCGGAGCCGTCTCTTGTGCCGCGCTGCTTACCCTCTCAGCGCCTCGCGAATACACAGCACCGAACTCTTTTAACCTCTTTCCTTCTTTCAGAATTCGCATTTCTAAAACAATTTGACGAAAATGAAATTTCTGCAGCTTTTTGTACGAACACTCTCCAATGCACTATTACGCAAGAACAAAAATTGTTGTGACATAAATGTTGAATTCTTCTATGGAAAGAGGTTAATTTTCGTGGATGTTTTCTATAGAAACGTGCAAAAGGTGTTTCTATTTTTGAAAAATTAAAAAAAAACTAAACACCGTCACCTGTTATGAAATTGTGTCTTTCTCATCCTTACACCACAACTAGAATTATTATTAATTTATTAGCTTCCGACCTCACCGGCCATACAGCCAAGTTCATTTCATTTTATTTTACAGCAATTTACATTCCATTTTCTTTATATGTTCTATGTACATTGTGAGGTATATACTTTATTTCCTGTAGCTCTAGTCCTGTCGAGGCTTCGCCATATTGCGAGATAAATCTTTACATATAAAGATGAATGTATGTTTGTTTGTTTGTTTGTTCTTCATACAAATCCACAGTTTTCATCCGATCTCGATGAAACTTTGCACACTTATCCTTTGAAACAACGAGAAAAATACTGTCTACATTTGGTTGAAAAATTATCAGTATAAATAACACATGTTGTCTCATAACTTCGAAATACGGCGATAGACAGACACGTTGGATATGGACGTCTCCGTACCGTGTTTCCGTGTAGTGGACTGGTAGCTCAGTTGTTCAAGCGCTTGCTTACGAACGTCGTGGTCTCCGGTTCAAATCTCCGTGGAGGCTAAGGTTTTTAAAAATTGTTTTTCATCGTAAGAGTCACGCCTGGGCTGTAGGTTATTCGGATTGAATGTTAAACTGTAGATATTAGAAAGTTAGGGTTGCAATGCGAGGCAAATCGTAGGTAGTCTTGCAATGTTGTAGGTGTACACTTTTTTACGTTATAATGATCCCTCGGGTGTTGTTCGCAGTCAGTGTGTGAGTGTGAACCACAGTAATAATATTATAAATACGGAAGTAAGTCTCTGTCTTTTTGTTACGTTTTGATAACCAAATGGCTATATCGTTGTGATCGAATTTTATAAGGATATCTGTATGAAGGGCACAGGATATTTTTCCAGTATGATTAACAGTTGTAGTCACGAAATTTGAGACCTTATCGAATGGTGACAGAAATATGTTGCAAATTGATTCTCTTCAAGAGACAGGTTCAATGGTACAATGATACAGCGATAGCTTTCCTGTCATATTATTAAGACTCGATATTGTTTGGGACCAATCCTTCGTTACCAACAGGTTTCTATATTTAATTCTGGCAAAAAAATTCTTAATCCACGCGTACGAAGTCGCGGGTACGAGGTAGTACTTAATAAAAGCCGTTAAGCATTCTTGGTTAAAACCAAAAGTAACAAACGATAACCGCCTCGCTGTTGTTTGAATCAAACCATTATCTTGTGAAACGTCATTCATATAATAATGTAATAATTGATAAAATTGCGATGGAGCGCCCGCTCTGGTGGTAATCTCCCTAGACACCCGTCTTTCTGATTTCCTCTTCCAACCTACTTTTGCCCTCTACTAATTTTTACTTTAAATTCCTTCAGTTTATCCGGTAAATTATTCATCGCTTCTCTCAGCAATTTATTCCAGTCACTTACACCCTTTCCTTCGAAAGAAAATTTACCCACCCCCTTATGCCTGAAATCAAGTGCCAGCTTGTGGTCATGGTCAACCTTACCCTTCCAAGCTCCTCTCTTATTTTGCCCACCAATATCTTTCCAAGCATCATCAGCAGTAAAGGCTTTGTACACTCCCATGACCCTCTTCACCCTCCTTCTACCCTCCAATGAATCCCACTCCAGCTCCTTTATATTAGTTACCGATTGTGTTTTGTGGTAATTTCCAAAGACAAATCTGGCTGCCCTCCTCGGCACCCCCTCCAGCTTGTAATGAATTATAAAGTACAGTGTTATTAGGCACCAAGTGTTCCCACGGTATGTGTGAATTTATAGCCACCATAAATAACTAAGGCGCGTTTTCGCACGTTTCGGAAAAGACCCGCCGAAAACTGGTGCCGCCGAGCGAAAATATACCTTAGTGCCGTTTCCTAGTAAAGAAGCGTTGTCTGAGATGGGTGGAAGACGATGCAGCCAATGGAGAAGCCGCCTTAATTTATTGACGTGTTGGTGTTTTTTCTTGTTTGTTCTTGGAGCTAATTAATTGCTGGTCCTTTGGCGCGGAGTGCTGTGATTCGCCAAGGGCCGGACGAGACATCGCATTGCGAGAGGTACAGAGTCTTGCTTGGAGCTGAAAAACGGGCGAAGACACACTCTGGTTGGGATCCTCATCTGATACAGCCGCAAGTGACCTTCACCGAGGCCGGAGGACTGGACGAGCCGGGGGCTGGGGACACTGCCACCACGCGGTGCGGTGGAGAAAACTGGACGACCCCGTGGGGCGCTAGCCGTGCCTGGGTGCTGACCTGACCCGTGAACAACGGTGAAATCTACGATCAAGACGGAAACTAATGCAATCGTTCCACCCAGTAAATTGACCATGAGATTTTGCTCTAACTGTTTGACTTTAGACATTAAGTGATATGTAATTGTTAATGTATCTATATCTACAAAACGGATACCGGACATATTGGACGTATAAAAACTCGGAAACTACGGGACAGATTTCGATGGAGTTTTCACCGTTTTAAAGCTTAGAATCTTAATTCACTTATCTGGCATGTCTTATGTTTCAACGTTAAATAATGTAGGAGCATTAAATGAAATTCTGAACGTATGGTGAGAAAATCCACAGGAGGAATCACTAGATGCCGCATACTCCGCACTAAACACACAACACAATGTCTCTGATCATAGCCTTTAATTAAAGCAATAAGATAACTTATACTAATAAGTATTTTGCACACTAAACAAAACTTTAAGTATTCTTTCTTTTAATTCGATATATTCAATTTTTAAAAGCCATAGCTTGAAATATTCTTTCCTTTAATTCGGGATATCAATTTTTAAACAACATAGATAGCCGTAAAAACAACAGAGATTTTCTTTAAGCACGATCTCTGGACAATATCTCCGGCCTTCAGCATTAGTCTTCTGTATATGATAATATTATTCCGGATTCACTTTTGATATTTTATCTGCAGAGTTAAAGGATCTGGCGTTTCGAGCCACAAGTATATCCATTCACTTCGCAATTGAATCCAACGTGAGTTTTTAACATAATCTAGGGTTGTTCAGTAATGTAGTAATGAAATTTCTTAACAAAATTATGGAAGCTTGATATACATGAATCTTTTCGGACGAATGAAAATAGTATAAGTGCAAATAAACTTCAGCCCACCAGTTTCTTGGTAGGGGCGGGTGAACGTAAGTTTGCATTAATTCCGAAAAAGTTTGCTCGTATTTTATGAAACTTTGTACAAATGTTCCTCATTGCGGGAATAAAAATAGGGTACGGTTAAATCTACGCCAACTATACCGGGCAACGCCGGGAACTCCGCTAGTATCAGAATAAAAACAAACTTCATGTTTGCTTAATTTCACAATGATCAATTGAAATAAATTGTACACCCACTTTTCAGTTCTCCAATTAATTCCAATAATATTTCATGTGGTTAGCTGAAAATAAATTATTATTTGGATATTCAGACTTGATAATTTTGTTGTTGATGAAACAGTATGATCCAGAAATCAGTATCCCTAAAAGTAGACGTTACAAATTCCTGTATTTGATACCAAAAATGTGGATCCCAAACTACGCCACCATATTCCTGCAGTGGTCTGACCAAAGATTTGTACCCGAATTCCCTCACTTCTCTAGTGCATCCCCTCATCACTCTTTCCAACACGTGAAGGATTTTGAACCCTTTCCCTACTACCTGTCCAATGCTTTCAGCCCAGTTAAGTTTGTTAACAAATATTATGCCAAGATATTTATACTTCAAGCCTTCAGCATGCATTTCCGACCCAACCTAAACAAACTTTAGTTTCTTTACCTGTGTACCTAATAAGATGATTGTTTTATTATATGTTTCGAAAGAAGTGGAAGAGAAAATGGCAGTGCCGCAAGGTAGAGTATTGGGACCACTACTATTTGTTATTCTAATGAATGATTGTGTTGATGGTTTACTCATATGTTTGTTTTTAGGTTAAGCGGTGAATTTGCCTACAAGGTTCCTGCGGGCACGTCGGCCGCTGTTAACCTTTGCAGAGCGAACACAATGGGCGCAGATATCGACTGCTATCTCGAATGCCGCTCGCCCTGTTGCAGCCATTCAGCACAACATGTCTGAACTACGTCCGCGCCGGTAAGGCGGAACAATAGCCCAGACTCACCGGCCCGATCGCAAACGTTGCAGTGACAGAATCCGTGTCTTCCGCCTGGCAGTATGTCTGTCTTCAAGCGCCTCGTCGCATTGTTATTCAAACGTTCTCGTTCAAGTGACGCACGCGCGTAGTATATTAACCTCCACAAAGCTGTGGGCTACACAGAGCGGATATACCTAACTAAACGTAGTTATCTTCTACAGTGTTTCGAGTCACATCCGTAAATTTAGCTGTGCAAACTGCCGTCTGTTCACGCTCGAAATGGCTCGGTTATTCCAGTGACCGGTCCTCCTTGTGCTACGGTTAGGCTGGCCGTCCAGTGGACGCGTATTCGCGCGAACCGTGTTGGCGCGAAGACACCCCGTCCACTGAAAGCACATTCGCGCGATTCTGTCGCCAGTTTTCTGTTATTGTTTGTGCCGGAAAGAACAGTAGTAATGCCTTTCTCTCAATTGTTGGAATTATACGCTTTGGAATCAACAACTGTGGCAAGAAGAAGAACTGCAAAAAGGGGAGACGAATGGATGAGTAATATTTTTGCCAAAAGAAAGGAGTTTTCCATTTGGTTTAAATAGGGCCACTTTTCCGGATTTTTTCTTCCAAATATTTTTTTAACTCTCTTCTAAATGTATCCCTCAACCCTTTCCATTTCTTCTTAATGTCAGCGACTATAACAAAAGAAATAAGAATAAAAACTCCTTAGTATACAGGGTGTTACAAAAAGGTACGGCCAAACTTTCAGGAAACATTCCTCACACACAAACAAAGAAAATATGTTATGTGGACATGTGTCCGGAAACGCTTACTTTCCATGTTAGAGCTCATATTGTGGACGTCTGTGATACAATACGCCATTCTCCAGGGCTGCATCAGCGCATCAGGGATTCCATGCGACGGAGGGTGGATGCATGTATCCTCGCTAACGGAGGACATTTTGAACATTTCCTGTAACAAAGTGTTTGAAGTCACGCTGGTACGTTCTGTTGCTGTGTGTTTCCATTCCATGTTTAATGTGATTTGAAGAGAACTAATAAAATGAGCTCTAACATGGAAAGTAAGCGTTTCCGGACACATGTCCACATAACATATTTTGTTTTTTTGTGTGTGAGGAATGTTTCCTGAAAGTATGGCCGTACCTTTTTGTAACACCCTGTATACTTGTTTAGTTTTTTAATGGAGAAAGAATAAATGTAAATTCGCAAGTATACGTCCTAGATCGGCTAAATTTCTAGGCTCACATCTTCTCTCCGGCGAAACACTCAGTAAAAACAAGTGTAAAATAAATAGATGAAAACATTTTAAAAATAAAAAAATAGTAAATTTAAATACATTGAGAATGGATGCAAGTTTTTTAAATGAACTGAATGACTGTTGTATTAAAAGCAGTACAGTGCAAGGAATATTGGTTAAAGGAATGCAATAAAGAATGATATGCGACCTATGATGTTATGAGTAAGATTTTGAATGTTTGAAAAGCGTTTTATTTTGTAAATATGCTGCTGAATGCTTGTTTATATTTTCACTTAAAACGTTTACTGACGATTTCCAGTAATTTTTGTTATTTGTGCGATATGTATAGTTTCCGTAATTGTTGCCAGGAAGTTTCTACTTAATCATCTAATACCCACCACACCAAACCAGTAGAGATACTGATGACAGAGAGCAAAAAATAAATCCTATACTGTGTGAAAATAATAGATATTTAACATTGCATTTTGTTTATATAAATGAATAAGTAATATATACTTAATTACCTGGTGAATTCATTTCTGTTCCAATTTCTTCTCGTCTTGATTTGGACATTTCTTTGGTAGCATAAGATAATTTTTGATCTTACTAATGGTCTCTTTCTAGAACAAGAGCAACCAGTTTGTCTATATCCATCGCGCGAACTGTGTCTTCGCGCGAACAAATCCAAAATTTTTTGGATCTCGTCGCCCTCGCGTAAGTTCGCGCGATTCAGGCGCTCGCAGTGGACGGAGTCACATTAAATTACCTTTGGATTGGAGCGATCTCTTCGCGCGTATTCGCGTGTATTCGCGCGAATATTTTTCGCGCGAATTCGCGTCCACTGGACGGCCAGCCTTACACTGCAAGCGACTTCGCGAGAATTATCCTTCGCGCGAAGTCGCCCGAATAAACAAACCCATACAAACAGAGGCAGATGGTTACAGTAAAAGCGAATTGGTCGCGCGAATCGCTTGTAGTCGCTACCGAGCATGGTGGTGTAATGGCTAGCGTTCTGGCCTCGCATTCGGGAGGTCGGCGGTTCGAATCCCCGTCCGGGCATCCAGATTTGAGTTTTCCATGGTTTCCCAAATCACTCCAGGCAAATGCCGGGATGCTTCCTTCAAAAGGCCATGGTCGAATTCCTTCCCGTTCCTTGTCCCCAGATCCTTTCCCGTCTCTAAAGAACTCGCTGTTAGAGAGACGTTAAGCAGATAAAAAAAAATTGTAGTCGCTAGAAGTTCAAACTGTTTTGTTTTTGTCTCGCGAATGGTGTGATTGCTTTGTAGGCTGAGGCAAGTGCTGCAGACTCCGTATAGTTGATAAAAGGTTTTATTTCACGCGAATCCTTCGTTTACTATTTCAGTTATATTTACTGATATGTTTGGTGTTTGACGGAAGAATATTGTGGATTTTCAGATGGAGAAACACGTTGCCGAAAGTTACGCTGCCTCGTTATTTCTACCTCCATTGCAGGTTTTCTCACCTGCACGTACACCTATAAATTTTCCAGGCAACGACGAACCCACTCAAAAACAGGGTTTTTATTTTTTTTTAAATAAGGATTTTATTTTTACAAATGTAATACAGTCACATGTTACTAATAAATGTGATTGATGGGCTTGTTTTTTCCGCAGGTTAAGTCGACTTTTAGGAGAATTTTCGACATGTTCATTCTCAATTCAGCATTGTGCGTGTTGCCACTTAACCAACATAACGTACATGTCGCGAACCCCCTACGATAAACTGGCGAAGGACTATGGTTGAGAAATCCTGCTCTACTGTATTCAGTATATATGAGTGTGTATCATACCATAATATTCATAAATATATTCTTTAATTCTTCAAAAATTTTAAAATATTCACTCAAATGGTGATTCCAGAATAAATCACTAACCAAGAATTGCCTCTTTCTCTTTTCAGATTAAAAGAGTTTCACAAATGGGTTTTCAGCTAAATAAAATTCTTCTTCAATATACATATTCTTAAACTGTCACCAATCGAGTCTGATGTTCAGATAAATTAACTAGACTACTAAATACAATTGCTTTGAATCGCGTGAAAAGTGAAAAATCAACCACTTCTTCGGCGACTTCGTTCGTGCGACTTCTCTTGCACTGTAACCACTTCATCTTCGTGCGAATTCGCGTGACTTTGCGCGATGGATAGTTAGCGCGAATTTGTTTGCAGGGTAACCGTAGCCTTACCCGGGCGAGCTGTGACCGCTGGATCTTCCCCAGGCTCTGTGGTCAAACGAAGGCATGGTGGACAAACGAAGGCTTGGCGGACAAACGAAGGCACTCGTTACTTTTGATACAATCGAACACTAGCATGAAACGTCTCATAGAGTTGCGTCGAATATGGGACGACTTGGTTCGTACTTTGTAAAGTAATTGTTTATTTAGTAAAATAATTTTAGGTAAGTTGTTCATTTGGCTAAAACTTAAAGTAAAGTAATTAGCACGTGGATCTTACCGAAAACGTCTGAAGGTACACTTCATGTACACTTGATTTACTGTAATGTATATTATATACGAAAGAATTATCTAATTTCAAAAGGAACACCTGTCTGCATACAAAAAAAAAACTTTACCTTTCACCTGAGTGTGACATATGTAGTAGCAATAACTAATGACGGTTATTTTTTAAAGTAGCCTACAAAACCCTGCATAATGATAGTGAGTTAGTGCTTTGTAAAGTTAAAGTAGATTGTTCATCGAGTAAAGTAAATTTAGGTAAATTCCACACCTACATCTACATCTGTACTCTGCAATTCACAAATAATGTGGGTGGCTAAGCACCAATCCTAATTCTGTGCATTCCAATGCCGAACACTACTAGGAAAGAAAGAATACATACAAGCATCAATACGGCATCTTATTTCTCTAGTCTTATCCCTCCTGCCATTGCGACCTAATTATATTGGCGCAAGAAGAATTTCATTGCACTTGTAAATTAAAGATATTTGCATATTCACCAATTTTTCGTACATTTTATTTACTGCACTGAATATTACATACTTCACACTAATACCTAATATCACAATCGCAGCGCACTTCAATCAACTAATTTCTAAACAAACATCTGCTCATTGAATCGCTGAGTGAACCGTTTCAGCTTCCGCAAGACGTATGATACGTCGTGTTCGTTCGTTTATCGAATCAAACTGACATCTATACGAGAAATGCGGGTAACGAAATGAATTTGTGAGTAACGATTCGGTACTTGGAGTCTACGACAAATCCGATACTCAGTAACAAAAACAATCGGTTTGCTACGGCTCTAACCCAGGGGCACAGGGGTATTCTCGACTCTACGGTATATCAATGATTGCTACCAACATTTTGTGTATTTGGCCGCCAGAGGTCGCTCTGGCAGCGACAAAGCGAGCTAACCTAGACAGCGTTTGCACGACTCTAATACAGGCAGGGGTGAGCAGAAAACTGGAACTGCACCACTTTCGGTACCTGCCAGAAACTGGTACTAACCTAATGTTGGGTTTTATTCTCCGTCTAGTGCAGCTAACAAATGTGAAAGGTTGAGCAACTGCTAAATGCTTTCAGCACTGCTAAAATAACAAAAAAATTATAGGTACAGGGATCATTTCAACCTAAACAGTTTAGTTTTGTCATAGAAATCGTGGTTAGGTTGAAATACGGCCTGGACCAAGTGATAAAAAAATTACGAAATTTTGGCTATGCGGCATCAAACACGCAAAGACGTATTTGTTTACAATGGAAGCAATCGATTATCTCTGGTTGCTCGTTGCTACGTAAGATGGCTGTCATCACCGTATTACAACTCTGATAAATATTGCGTGTTTGTCAATTTTGTGCGACTTTTTTTTTACAAAGGAGTAGAGATGAAAAGGCATGAAAACATTACAACAAAGGATTAAATCAACATTTTAACAGACTGTCACTGATTTTTTCAACGTTGGCGTCATGTAACGGCTGTTCGTGATGTCATATTTTGGCATTTTTAATTAAATTCCTGGCGACTTTTCCGCAACGTATGATCGCAAAACGTGAAGAGGACATGTTGACGAAGCGACTGATGTAAATTTCACCAGGTTAGTACCAGTTTCTGGCAGGTTCCGAAAGTGGTGCAGTTCCACAGAAAACCATTAATCCGTTAATCGTTAATTAACGAATTTAACAAAATTACATAAATTTAACTTTTAAGATAACATAAAAAAATTTTAACGTTCTTCTTAAGTTCCGTTAAATTGAACATGCGTTAACTTTAGTCCGTTAGATTGGTCGTTGACGGAATTTCGTTTGTTTGAATTGTGCGCCAAGATACGCTGGTAGGTTAGTCGAAAGGAACTGCGAACGAATCAGGTAATGCCGAATGCGAGTGTGATGCATGATATGTAACTAGGCATGGTACGAATGTGAGCAGGAAAGCTGTAATTGTGGAGGGTTCGTATTTTACTTCTGCAAACCGGTGCTCACTACTCGTTTCAAATTCAGTCGGTGATTGATTTTCAAATTTTTATAGCCTAACATTTTTATTACGAGGAATATACAACTACGTTTTAGTTTGTGTTGTTTTTGAGTTTGTTAGTGAAATAAATTAAACTGACATTAGTTACATGGATGCTGCAGATTTAGATTCTGCTAGTGAAAGCAGCACCGCTAGTAATAAGAACAAGAAGATTAAAAATGCTTAGCCACATTTATAAGATTTTTTTTTTTTTTTGCTGCCATCATCCTCTCGACTGGTTTGATGCAATCATCCATCCCTTCCTATCCTGTGCTAACCTCTTCATTTCTACATACCCCTTACAGCCCACGTCCTCGATTATCTGCTTCACATATTCCAATCTCAGTCTTCCTCTACAGTTCTTACCTTCGACCATTCCCTCCACGAACAAATTAACCAATCCAGCATGTCTTAAAATATAACCTACCAGCCTGTCTCTTCTTTCTGAAAGCTTCTTCCATAAACTTCTTTTATCACCCATCATTTCCAAAACTCGTTCATTTCTTACTTTGTCTGTCCACTTAATTTTCAGCATTCTTCTGTAGCACCACATTTCAAATGCTTCAATTTTCTTTCTTTCCGGTATTCCTATAGTTCATGTTTCACTGCCATAAAGTGCTGTGCTCCACACAAAGAGTTTTAAAAAGTTTTTTTGTAATTCCTACATCAATATTTGAAACTATAAGGTTTCTGTTTTTCATGAAGGCACTTTTGCTATTGATTTATAAGATTATGTTGTATTAAAACCAAGACTGGGAGAATCGTCCATTTATGAATGGAAACCGTGTCCGCCTAAACTTTCTACAATAAAGTCTCACGTTTAATAATCTTAAATAACACATGAATAGCATGCATATATCCAAAGAATTACAGTTTAAAGAAAAAGTAAAATCAGGGTCAACTCGTGGGGAAGGGTAAAACAATCCAAAGTCTTCTGCAAGTGCTGTGGATTCGTCTGAAGTTTAGAGCAACAAAAGTGTCATTTTTTAAAAAAAATCTCCATCTGTTAATAAAATGTTTCGTCAGCAAAGCATTAATGACTCCTTTAGCTTGGTAGTCACTGATAGCGACGTATCTCAAGCTGGTGTGGACCAGTGCATTGTAAACTTTTTCGTTGCCAACATGATTCCACCAGATGCAGAACCCGGTACGTTTGAGAAGCTGATTTAAACGTTGAACCCCAGTAAGAACTCCGTTTCCAGAGGGACATCATGTAGACGTATCGGTGATGGTTAACTTTTAACGAATAACTGTAACTTGCGTTAAATTTACATTTTGACTGTTCTCGAAGTTAACATTTCGAGTAGCGGATTAACGATTAACGAAATTAACTTTTGCGTTAACTGTGCCCAGGTCTGAATACAGGTATATGAAGAGTTCGATGTCTTAGTTGAGTCGTCCTGACATCGGTTTTTACTTTGTGTTGTTTTTGAGTTTGTTAGTGAAATAAATTGAAGTACCGAGCGTGGTGGCTGAACGGTTAGCGTTCTGGCCTCGCATTCGGGAGGACGGTGGTTCGAATCCCCGTCCGGGCATCCAGATTTGCGTTTTTCATGGTTTCCCCAAATCACTCCAGGCGAATGCGGGGATGCTTCCTTCAAAATGCCATGGCCGAACTCCTTGTCCCCAGTCCCATTCCGCCTCTAATGACTTTATCTGTCGACGAGGCGTAAAGCCGTAAAAAAAATAAAACGGGTACCCCCCAGGTTTATGAGAGGTACCCCCCAGGTAATCTCTTGGCTAACGTAATAACTACGCTAATTCAAGCAAGAAAGGAGTCCAACATTAATATGGCCGCCATTACAATGTAAAAGATCTTTGATAAAAGATACGTTATACAATATTTGACAGTGTAATGGGACACCTTTAACAAATAATTCATTTTATAAAAAAATTTTCAATAAATGTAATACGTTGGCATTAGATTTTATAAAAGATTTCTCATCGTGCCAAAGTAAACAAAGAAAATGGCGCAGGCAAAGTTGCCGAAGTTTGTTAGGACTGCCGAATCAAAGAGAATCTTGATTTAATTAAATTAAATTCAATCATAACTAAGCGCAGGCTCCGGTGGCAATTTCCCTACACACCCATCTTCCCCAGTAGGTATACTAAGGCGACCCTGGGACAAAAGATCTTAAGCCGGCCCCGGAAGAGACTCCACTCGTCCGCGTGACGTCACAGTTGGATGGCGGGAAATTCTAATGGACCAATGGCGGCCAAGGTCGTATGACGTCACACGTTAGTTCACCGATCGCGCCGCACAGATGGCAGCATCTCCCAAGGGCTTAATTTCTTTGGGCGCAGATATTCCACTCCCCCAGGATAGAGAAAGCCAGCGGGGGAAAACCCAGCCCTAAGGCGTATTTGAACAGGTGTCGACATGTACGCACTTGCTCGGCCGCCGAGACCCTGTTGCGACATGCGCGATAACTTGCATAACTCTCGCTAGAGGTCAGCACACGGTAGTAGACATTTGCCGCTAGATGGTGCGGGTGTCCCAATATGCGTGAAATATTTCGGGAGTCCGACAGGTTACGAAATGGCTCCATTACAGAGCGATACAGCTAGGCCATCCACCATTGTGAAAGCATAGCTGGCGGACAAAGAAATTAGGGCGTCCAATACATATTGCAGAGTCTCATAATTATTATATGTCAGTTTTCGTAGAACAAATATAAGAATCTTTTATGGTAGCCTAATCCCTCGCCAGAATAACGTGTTTTAAAAACGAAAATCGAAAATTTAGTTTTCATTCTGGGCGAACAGAAAAACTGCTTGAGTCTTTGTATTTAATTAAAAAATAAGACATAGACCATGAGAAAGCGTAACTTTTACGTTTAAAACGTGATAATGAACTATGGAATGTCCTGACTTAGCTCAAATTCATATCTATACAATGCAGTTCTGATATTCGAAATTGGCAGAGGGTGCTTTGCACAAAAAATAACTCTGTGCGAATAACAAGAGGAAATAAGCGTCAGTAGGGTTGGATTCCAATATAATTAATCGTTAATGATAACTCGCGAATTTCTGTCACACCCCCATTATTTTAATATATTAAATTATTTGGGTTTTCCATGGTTTCCCAAATCACTCCAGGTGAATGCCGGGATGCTTCCTTCAAAAGGTCATGACCGAATTCATTCCCATTCCTTTCCCGTCTCTAAAGACCTCGTAGTTATAGGAGACGTAAAGCAGTTAAAAAAAAAATCGAGCTTGGTAAACTGCGACATTCTTCTTTCCCCAATACCAATGTGATTGAAATTTCTCGTGACGTTTCATAAACTTATCTCAATCGTGTGATACAGCCAGTGCAAATTTCTTTTTGTTACTTCCCCCTGTGTAAACCTGTTTTTATTTTCGAGCTTGGTAAACTGCAACATTCTTCTTTGATGATGATGTAGAAATGATAGCTGACTGCAGTGGTAAGCTAATGGTTTAAACTGTGACATTCTTCTTGCAGTCCTCGTTAGATAAGCTGGTTGGGACTCTTGCGGAGCGTGACATGCACATTACCGTGACGTTTCATAAACTTATCTCAATCGTGTGATACAGCCAGTGCAAATTTCTTTTTTGTTACTTCCCCCCTGTGTAAACCTGTTTTTATTTTCGAGCTTGGCTACCGATCGTGGTGGTGTAAAGGCTAACGTTCTGGCCTTGCATTCGGGAGGACACCGGTTCCGGGCATCCAGATTTGGGTTTTCCATGGTTTCCAAAATCACTCCAGGCAAATGCTGGGATGCTTCCTTTTAAAAGACCATGGCCGAATTCCTTGCCCCCCATCCTTTCCCGTCTCTAAAGACCTCGCTTGGGCAAAGCTCATGGAATGCAGTGAGGGAAGAAAATGAATTCATATTAGCATCAGTACGACACCTTATTTCTTTAACTTATCTCTGCTGCCAGTGGTATAAAATATTTAATCACACTCTTAATTCTTGCCATCCAGGCCAAACCTTTGTCGTTTGTCTATCCAGGCCAATCTATGTATCAATTCTGTTATGCTTTCGTAAGCAATCACAAATTGAGTGTCCTTAGCTGTACTTTGTCTAAAATTCCAATAAATCCCTTGTGATACATCAGTGATTGACACCTTTAACTGTATTTTACAGTACAGCACTTATGTTCCAGGAACGAAATACCGTCTGTTAATCTTACTAATTTCACCCCTGTGGAATCGAAGTAAGCCAGTCCTATGTGATAAAAAAATCGAGTCACGCTAAGCACAGAACATGCCTGAGACCATCGCCTGTGGCCAAGGTGGAGATTTAGAAAATTTACACACTCCCTTATAGAAGAAATCCAGTGCACTATTCCTAATTCTTTCACCAAGATCCACCTCTAGCCTCATCGCCAACATACCCACAGCACTTCCCCAAACTTCATTCTGTTTTCCAATGATTCCCATTCAAACCTCAGATCAGTTACCTTTTGTCGTGTGTTAAAGTAAACCAAAAACTCATACAGTCTTCTCCTAATCAGTAGCCAGGTACCAAAATGTTCACTTAAGGTGGTTCTACTGCAGTTTTCCAGGAAAATTCTCCCTTTTTCCAGGAAATTATTTTTCAATAAATCAGGACCCAGGAGAGTTCTCCATTCGGTTTAAAATGTTCCCATCTAACGCCAACCTTCGGATTCAGGACCAAGTGTGACATTTGATTGTAATTGCATGCTTCATCCAACTAACCACGATAAAAGTGACATAATGCCCTTAGCTAACTTGGTCATCAAACAGACATCATAACCCACATTTACATAGAAGACCCCCCACACATCAACAAGTATCCATAGGTGTAGACACTAGTTCTATTACACCTAAGATAGCGCTCACACTTGAACTGTCGTAAATTGTTAGGTCAAAGTGGGTGTTTGGATATTTTATCCACTCAGACCTCATCACTTAAAGTCTAGTGCGAGATTGTGGTCATGGTCAACTTAGGCTCCATACACCACTCAGAATTATTCCACCAATATCCATTCTAACAGCATTATACGCCACATACAGCCCCTCAACACTCTTCCTATCTTCCAATGACATCCCAGCCCCAGCTCCTTTATTATGGCACTTACTGAATATTTTACACAGATAAATCTAGATGCCCTCCTTCGCACCTTGCATTTGATGTACAAAAAATGTGGACTGGTCAAAGTGGGTGTTTAGATATTTTATCCACTCAGGCCTCATCACCTAAAGTCTAGTGCCAGATTGTGGTCATGGTCAACTTAGGCTCCATACACCACTCAGAATTATTCCACCAATATCCATTCTAACAGCATTATACCCCACCTACAGCCCCTGACACTCTTCCAATGACATCCCAACCCCAGCTCCTTTATTATGTCACTTACTGAATATTTTCCACAGATAAATCTAGCTGCCCTCCTTTGCACCTTGCATTTGATGTACAAAAAATGTGGACTCCATACTACACCACACAAGCAATGGTCTGACTGTGAGTTTGTACCCAAGTCCTTTGCTTCTCTGGTACATCACCCCTCTCTGTTAAATGATTTTTATGTAGTGAGAATCACAATTCACATGCCAACACAAACGGCAGTAAACTGTAAAGAGCAAAATGAAATGGGAGACTGCCTAAGCCCTGAATCAATGGTTAGAAGCACACGTTGATAGTGAGCATAATTCTAGACTCAAATCCACAGAGGGATGACACACGCACATTTCCATGCCTACAGCGAGGTCGACAGAACAACCAGCACCAAGATAGAACTCCCACAGAGGAAGAAGACACACACATACACACACACACACGCGCGCGCACGCACACACTTGTACATGCATACAGCGAGGTCAATAGAACTAACAGCAAGCATCATGAAAACGATGAAGTGGGGCAGAATTGTCGTTACCACTGATTATCTGGACAGAACTATCGTTACGAAAATCATCAGACAGACGAGTTAAAGTCAGGTACCGCCATACTTATGCTTACATCCACAAAGACAGACGCAGATACACATGTCCAAGTCTACAGAGAGTTCAGTATAGCTACCGGCAACAATCATGGAAACAAAAAAAGTGGTGTAGTACTCTCTTGCCTCATGACTGGCTGAAAAACAGAAGTCTCCTTACATATCATCAGCCTGGCGAGATAGAGGGTGTGCAAAAGATGGCATATTTTCACCATAAACCTAAGTGTTTATACCATAAATAGTGTTCATCACGCCCCAGTTGATTACATTTACCCTCAACATGTCTCTCCCACACCGCAACCCTTTCTACCATTCAGTAAAAAGTGACCCCAGTACTATGAGTTGCAATAGACACTTGACTATCAGACAGATATCATAACCCGCATATTCAAACTAGGTCTCAGCCACAGATCTATACATCTCCATGCACAACCACAAACAAACTTAAGTGGAGGGACAGCAAAATCATACACCCAGACAGACGTGTTTATAGAAGGTATCACTATATTAACGCATACAGACACAGAGAGAGACGCACAAACACTCACATTTCCATGACTACAGCGAGCTAGACACAATAACCAGCCCAATCATGACGACGAAAAAGTGGAGTAGAACCCCCATGGCTCATAACTGACCAAAAAATCATCAGTAACATATATTCCAGGCACCATACTCTTCACATCAACATCATCTCATTTATTTCACACTACAGACCTCACTACCATCCAGTATCATGTATGCTAGGTACAAAACTGCTCACATCAGCACCAACACGTCTATCCCACACCTAAGCTTTTTCTGCCATTCAGTAACATGTGCCACCCATGTACCACGAGTAGCAGTAGACACTTGGTCATCAGACAGATATCATAACTCCCATATTCATACTAGGTCTCACCCACAAATCCATATATCACCTCACACAAGCATAAGTGCAGGATCCAGACAAACGAGATAAAGGAAGGTATCACCACATTTACGCAAAAAAAATACACACAGAGATAGAGACGCATACACACGTACATTTCCATGCCTACAGCGATCTCGACTCAACAACTAGCCCAATCGTGGCAACGAAAAAGTGGTACAGAACACCCATGACTGGCCAAAAATCATAGAAAGACACACATACACTCACATGTCAATGCATTCACACAGTTCCATTCATCACCACACATAACTGGAGGAAAGAGACTGAACATGCTAGATCCAAACTGAAGAGTTACAGGATGTGTGAAGTTTGAAATCACAGCCACATCTCACCCACACCGCAACCCTTTCTGTCATTTAGTAATATGTGCCCCCATGTACCACGAGTAGCAGTAGACACTTGGTCATCAGACAGATATCATAACTCTCACCCACAAATCCATATGTCACCTCACACAAGCATAAGTGCAGGATCCAGAAAAACGAGATAAAGGAAGGTATCACCACATTTACGCAAAAAACACACAGAGATAGAGATGCATACACACGTACATTTCCATGCCTACAGCGATCTCGACTCAACAACTAGCCCAATCATGGCAACGAAAAAGTGGAACAGAACACCCATGACTGGCCAAAAATCATAGAAAGACACACACACACTCACATGTCAATGCATTCACACAGTTCCATTCATCACCACACATAACTGGAGGAAAGAGACTGAACATGCTAGATCCAAACTGAAGAGTTACAGGATGTGTGAAGTTTGAAATCACAGCCACATCTCGCCCACACTTGGTCATCAGACAGATATCATAACTCCTATATTCATACTAGGTCTCACCCCACAAGCACAAACATATGGGAGGAACAGCAATTCATACGTCCAGATAAATGAGTTTAAGGAAGGTATCACCATACTTACGCATACAGACACAGAGAAAGACGCACACAGACACATATATCCATGCCTACAGCGAGCTCAACACAACAACCAGCCCAATCATGGCAAAGAAAAAGTGGGACAGAACCCCCATGGCTCAAGACTAACAAAAAAATCATCATTAACATGTGTTCCAAGTAACAAACTCCTCACATCAAAATCATATCATTTAACTCACACTACAGACCTCTCTGCCATTCAGTATCGTTGGTAATATGTACAAAACTAATTTCATAAGTTACCACATACATACAAGTAATTGCAGGAAAGGGTCCCGACACACGACATCCACACTGAGGTGTTACATGATAGGCAGATGATAGCATGTCTTTACAATACATCTCAGTGCTCACCACACATACTTGATTTTTAATGTGCCATCAGTATAGCTGGTGGCTGGAACTAAGCTCTTGGCAATGTTTGGCCAAAAGTCATTTGTTAATAGCAGCTGAATCAAGGACAAATTTTGGGTTCAACCTGCCCACGCGGGCGCGGCGCGAGGTGGCCACCCTTCCTCGCAGCGGACGCGTACTTCGTGTTTTAGTAGGTCGGTATACCGGCGCATATTACCGCCTCGAGCGCAATGAAATTCCGGTCTTCAGTGCGGTCCGCACTGAAGACCGGAATTTCATTGCGCTCGAGGCGGTAATATGCGCCGGTATACCGACCTACTAAAACACGAAGTACGCGTCCGCTGCGAGGAAGGGTGGCCACCTCGCGCCGCGCCCGCGTGGGCAGGTTGACCCAAAATTTGTCCTTGATTCAGCTGCTATTAACAAATGACTTTTGGCCAAACATTGCCAAGAGCTTAGTTCCAGCCACCAGCTATACTGATGGCACATTAAAAATCAAGTATGTGTGGTGAGCACTGAGATGTATTGTAAAGACATGCTATCATCTGCCTATCATGTAACACCTCAGTGTGGATGTCGTGTGTCGGGACCCTTTCCTGCAATTACTTGTATGTATGTGGTAACTTATGAAATTAGTTTTGTACATATTACCAACGATACTGAATGGCAGAGAGGTCTGTAGTGTGAGTTAAATGATATGATTTTGATGTGAGGAGTTTGTTACTTGGAACACATGTTAATGATGATTTTTTTGTTAGTCTTGAGCCATGGGGGTTCTGTCCCACTTTTTCTTTGCCATGATTGGGCTGGTTGTTGTGTTGAGCTCGCTGTAGGCATGGATATATGTGTCTGTGTGCGTCTTTCTCTGTGTCTGTATGCGTAAGTATGGTGATACCTTCCTTAAACTCATTTATCTGGACGTATGAATTGCTGTTCCTCCCATATGTTTGTGCTTGTGGGGTGAGACCTAGTATGAATATAGGAGTTATGATATCTGTCTGATGACCAAGTGTGGGCGAGATGTGGCTGTGATTTCAAACTTCACACATCCTGTAACTCTTCAGTTTGGATCTAGCATGTTCAGTCTCTTTCCTCCAGTTATGTGTGGTGATGAATGGAACTGTGTGAATGCATTGACATGTGAGTGTGTGTGTGTCTTTCTATGATTTTTGGCCAGTCATGGGTGTTCTGTTCCACTTTTTCGTTGCCATGATTGGGCTAGTTGTTGAGTCGAGATCGCTGTAGGCATGGAAATGTACGTGTGTATGCATCTCTATCTCTGTGTTTTTTGCGTAAATGTGGTGATACCTTCCTTTATCTCGTTTTTCTGGATCCTGCACTTATGCTTGTGTGAGGTGACATATGGATTTGTGGGTGAGAGTTATGATATCTGTCTGATGACCAAGTGTCTACTGCTACTCGTGGTACATGGGGGCACATATTACTAAATGACAGAAAGGGTTGCGGTGTGGGTGAGATGTGGCTGTGATTTCAAACTTCACACATCCTGTAACTCTTCAGTTTGGATCTAGCATGTTCAGTCTCTTTCCTCCAGTTATGTGTGGTGATGAATGGAACTGTGTGAATGCATTGACATGTGAGTGTATGTGTGTCTTTCTATGATTTTTGGCCAGTCATGGGTGTTCTGTACCACTTTTTCGTTGCCACGATTGGGCTAGTTGTTGAGTCGAGATCGCTGTAGGCATGGAAATGTACGTGTGTATGCGTCTCTATCTCTGTGTGTATTTTTTTTTGCGTAAATGTGGTGATACCTTCCTTTATCTCGTTTGTCTGGATCCTGCACTTATGCTTGTGTGAGGTGATATATGGATTTGTGGGTGAGACCTAGTATGAATATGGGAGTTATGATATCTGTCTGATGACCAAGTGTCTACTGCTACTCGTGGTACATGGGTGGCACATGTTACTGAATGGCAGAAAAAGCTTAGGTGTGGGATAGACGTGTTGGTGCTGATGTGAGCAGTTTTGTACCTAGCATACATGATACTGGATGGTAGTGAGGTCTGTAGTGTGAAATAAATGAGATGATGTTGATGTGAAGAGTATGGTGCCTGGAATATATGTTACTGATGATTTTTTTGGTCAGTTATGAGCCATGGGGGTTCTACTCCACTTTTTCGTCGTCATGATTGGGCTGGTTATTGTGTCTAGCTCGCTGTAGTCATGGAAATGTGAGTGTTTGTGCGTCTCTCTCTGTGTCTGTATGCGTTAATATAGTGATACCTTCTATAAACACGTCTGTCTGGGTGTATGATTTTGCTGTCCCTCCACTTAAGTTTGTTTGTGGTTGTGCATGGAGATGTATAGATCTGTGGCTGAGACCTAGTTTGAATATGCGGGTTATGATATCTGTCTGATAGTCAAGTGTCTATTGCAACTCATAGTACTGGGGTCACTTTTTACTGAATGGTAGAAAGGGTTGCGGTGTGGGAGAGACATGTTGAGGGTAAATGTAATCAACTGGGGCGTGATGAACACTATTTATGGTATAAACACTTAGGTTTATGGTGAAAATATGCCATCTTTTGCACACCCTCTATCTCGCCAGGCTGATGATATGTAAGGAGACTTCTGTTTTTCAGCCAGTCATGAGGCAAGAGAGTACTACACCACTTTTTTTGTTTCCATGATTGTTGCCGGTAGCTATACTGAACTCTCTGTAGACTTGGACATGTGTATCTGCGTCTGTCTTTGTGGATGTAAGCATAAGTATGGCGGTACCTGACTTTAACTCGTCTGTCTGATGATTTTCGTAACGATAGTTCTGTCCAGATAATCAGTGGTAACGACAATTCTGCCCCCACTTCATCGTTTTCATGATGCTTGCTGTTAGTTCTATTGACCTCGCTGTATGCATGTACAAGTGTGTGCGTGCGCGCGCGTGTGTGTGTGTGTATGTGTGTGTCTTCTTCCTCTGTGGGAGTTCTATCTTGGTGCTGGTTGTTCTGTCGACCTCGCTGTAGGCATGGAAATGTGCGTGTGTCATCCCTCTGTGGATTTGAGTCTAGAATTATGCTCACTATCAACGTGTGTCTAACCATTGATTCAGGGCTTAGGCAGTCTCCCATTTCATTTTGCTCTTTACAGTTTACTGCCGTTTGTGTTGGCATGTGAATTGTGATTCTCACTACATAAAAATCATTTAACAGAGAGGGGTGATGTACCAGAGAAGCAAAGGACTTGGGTACAAACTCACAGTCAGACCATTGCTTGTGTGGTGTAGTATGGAGTCCACATTTTTGTACATCAAATGCAAGGTGCAAAGGAGGGCAGCTAGATTTATCTGTGGAAAATATTCAGTAAGTGACATAATAAAGGAGCTGGGGTTGGGATGTCATTGGAAGAGTGTCAGGGGCTGTAGGTGGGGTATAATGCTGTTAGAATGGATATTGGTGGAATAATTCTGAGTGGTGTATGGAGCCTAAGTTGACCATGACCACAATCTGGCACTAGACTTTAGGTGATGAGGCCTGAGTGGATAAAATATCTAAACACCCACTTTGACCAGTCCACATTTTTTGTACATCAAATGCAAGGTGCGAAGGAGGGCATCTAGATTTATCTGTGTAAAATATTCAGTAAGTGCCATAATAAAGGAGCTGGGGCTGGGATGTCATTGGAAGATAGGAAGAGTGTTGAGGGGCTGTATGTGGCGTATAATGCTGTTAGAATGGATATTGGTGGAATAATTCTGAGTGGTGTATGGAGCCTAAGTTGACCATGACCACAATCTCGCACTAGACTTTAAGTGATGAGGTCTGAGTGGATAAAATATCCAAACACCCACTTTGACCTAACAATTTACGACAGTTCAAGTGTGAGCGCTATCTTAGGTGTAATAGAACTAGTGTCTACACCTATGGATACTTGTTGATGTGTGGGGGGTCTTCTATGAAAATGTGGGTTATGATGTCTGTTTGATGACCAAGTTAGCTAAGGGCATTATGTCACTTTTATCGTGGTTAGTTGGATGAAGCATGCAATTACAATCAAATGTCACACTTGGTCCTGAATCCGAAGGTTGGCGTTAGATGGGAACATTTTAAACCGAATGGAGAACTCTCCTGGGTCCTGATTTATTGAAAAATAATTTCCTGGAAAAAGGGAGAATTTTCCTGGAAAACTGCAGTAGAACCACCTTAAGTGAACATTTTGGTACCTGGCTACTGATTAGGAGAAGACTGTATGAGTTTTTGGTTTACTTTAACACACGAGCAAAAGGTAACTGATCTGAGGTTTGAATGGGAATCATTGGAAAACAGAATGAAGTTTGGGGAAGTGCTGTGGGTATGTTGGCGATGAGGCTAGAGGTGGATCTTGGTGAAAGAATTAGGAATAGTGCACTGGATTTCTTCTATAAGGGAGTGTGTAAATTTTCTAAATCTCCACCTTGGCCACAGGCGATGGTCTCAGGCATGTTCTGTGCTTAGCGTGACTCGATTTTTATCACATAGGACTGGCTTACTTCGATTCCACAGGGGTGAAATTAGTAAGATTAACAGACGGTATTTCGTTCCTGGAACATAAGTGCTGTACTGTAAAATACAGTTAAAGGTGTCAATCACTGATGTATCACAAGGGATTTATTGGAATTTTAGACAAAGTACAGCTAAGGACACTCAATTTGTGATTGCTTACGAAAGCATAACAGAATTGATACATAGATTGGCCTGGATAGACAAACGACAAAGGTTTGGCCTGGATGGCAAGAATTAAGAGTGTGATTAAATATTTTATACCACTGGCAGCAGAGATAAGTTAAAGAAATAAGGTGTCGTACTGATGCTAATATGAATTCATTCTTCCCTCACTGCATTCCATGAGCTTTGCCAAGCGAGGTCTTTAGAGACGGGAAAGGATGGGGGGCAAGGAATTCGGCCATGGTCTTTTAAAGGAAGCATCCCAGCATTTGCCTGGAGTGATTTTGGAAACCATGGAAAACCCAAATCTGGATGCCCGGAACCGGTGTCCTCCCGAATGCAAGGCCAGAACGTTAGCCTTTACACCACCACGATCGGTAGCCAAGCTCGAAAATAAAAACAGGTTTACACAGGGGGGAAGTAACAAAAAAGAAATTTGCACTGGCTGTATCACACGATTGAGATAAGTTTATGAAACGTCACGGTAATGTGCATGTCACGCTCCGCAAGAGTCCCAACCAGCTTATCTAACGAGGACTGCAAGAAGAATGTCACAGTTTAAACCATTAGCTTACCACTGCAGTCAGCTATCATTTCTACATCATCATCAAAGAAGAATGTTGCAGTTTACCAAGCTCGAAAATAAAAAACAGGTTTACACAGGGGGAAGTAACAAAAAGAAATTTGCACTGGCTGTATCACACGATTGAGATAAGTTTATGAAACGTCACGAGAAATTTCAATCACATTGGTATTGGGGAAAGAAGAATGTCGCAGTTTACCAAGCTCGATTTTTTTTTTAACTGCTTTACGTCTCCTATAACTACGAGGTCTTTAGAGACGGGAAAGGAATGGGAATGAATTCGGTCATGACCTTTTGAAGGAAGCATCCCGGCATTCACCTGGAGTGATTTGGGAAACCATGGAAAACCCAAATAATTTAATATATTAAAATAATGGGGGTGTGACAGAAATTCGCGAGTTATCATTAACGATTAATTATATTGGAATCCAACCCTACTGACGCTTATTTCCTCTTGTTATTCGCACAGAGTTATTTTTTGTGCAAAGCACCCTCTGCCAATTTCGAATATCAGAACTGCATTGTATAGATATGAATTTGAGCTAAGTCAGGACATTCCATAGTTCATTATCACGTTTTAAACGTAAAAGTTACGCTTTCTCATGGTCTATGTCTTATTTTTTAATTAAATACAAAGACTCAAGCAGTTTTTCTGTTCGCCCAGAATGAAAACTAAATTTTCGATTTTCGTTTTTAAAACACGTTATTCTGGCGAGGGATTAGGCTACCATAAAAGATTCTTATATTTGTTCTACGAAAACTGACATATAATAATTATGAGACTCTGCAATATGTATTGGACGCCCTAATTTCTTTGTCCGCCAGCTATGCTTTCACAATGGTGGATGGCCTAGCTGTATCGCTCTGTAATGGAGCCATTTCGTAACCTGTCGGACTCCCGAAATATTTCACGCATATTGGGACACCCGCACCATCTAGCGGCAAATGTCTACTACCGTGTGCTGACCTCTAGCGAGAGTTATGCAAGTTATCGCGCATGTCGCAACAGGGTCTCGGCGGCCGAGCAAGTGCGTACATGTCGACCGACACCTGTTCAAATACGCCTTAGGCTGGGTTTCCCCCGCTGGCTTTCTCTATCCTGGGGAGTGGAATATCTGCGCCCAAAGAAATTAAGCCCTTGGGAGATGCTGCCATCTGTGCGGCCGATCGGTGAACTAACGTGTGACGTCATACGACCTTGGCCGCCATTGGTCCATTAGAATTTCCCGCCATCCAACTGTGACGTCACGCGGACGAGTGGAGTCTCTTCCGGGGCCGGCTTAAGATCT